>JAVJIF010033729.1:0-98453 GCA_038442645.1 Agave tequilana | reverse complement strand
TGACAATGGAAATACCAATTAAAATTGATACTATTTAAAATTTTGAAGCAAACATATATAAGAAACAAATATGAGTATACAAAAGTAAAATACCATGAAGATCATGTGTATAACTCATAACTACCACCCTATTCATGCACATGTTTAAATAGATTTTTAATAAGGCACACAAGACATGGTCGCCCAACCATCCGCCCTTTAAGGGTAGAAGTTTTCAAAAATAGGATTTGAAAATAGTTGTACACTGAAAACACTACCAAATGAAGAATAATAAATAGTTTAAAGTAATTTTTGAATAACTAGTTAAAGATCCTTCAAGCATGAAACCATATCATATATATCTAATGAAACATTGCTAAGTATACAAAGATTGTCACTCAAGATCGATAAATCTCAAAAATGTGCTCATAAAATAAGTATATGAGTAAACAAAAGTAATATGAGTGCACAAGAATCATGTGAATAGCATATTCATGAAATAGTTAATAAGGCTCAAACAAACATGAAATTCTTTTATCAAAAACGTGAAAATCATAAAAACTAAAATTTTCGTCAAATTTAAACAAACTTTAAGGTATATATATGTTCTATAAAAAACTAAAAATATACATACATATCTCAAACCCAAACGAGTCCATAATAGAATGAAGGCAAGTGACTCAAAATATACATGTATATTTTTTAGCTTTAGACAAAATAACATATACATGAAGCAAACGTACAAAGATAGAAAAACAAGTATAAATGAAAGAATCATCATAACTAGGTTATACATGTACATGTAATGAGTACAAATGAGTAATGAAGTGCAAACATATAATAATTAAGTGTATTTCACTATTTGTACATGTATATATACAAGTTTTAATGAAAAATACATTTAAACAAGTATTCACCTCATGAAGTGCAAAACCAAAACATGCTAAAAATATTTATACAAAAGCATGTAACTAAAATTGGAGTTTAGAGATAGTTACCAAACCATATGCACTATTCTCTAAGTCTCCAAACCATGGTGGTCCTCCCACCAAATTACTTGATAGCGATGCATCAATAGGGTAAGTCCATCTAGCTCCATATGCATCCACTACCAAGGCACCATTCCTCTCACGTCATGTGAGAGCCCGCACCTACATCAAATACAAGTGGTGGAGATTTTGATACCCATTTCCTTTTGGGTCCACGGGGGTTAGTTTTGTAAGGAACCCAAACATATTATTTGCAAAATTTATATGATTTATCTTATCAAAATAAAACTTTGCTAAATGGCCTTTGCGGCCACAATGTGTACATTTGTACACTCTAACATGCATATGAGAATGAGTGTAATCATGATGTGCATAGTGTGCATATGTATGTCATGGGTTATGTGCATGAAAATGTGGAGCTTGTTTTCTTTTGAAACAAGGTTTCCAGTTTAGAATGGTTAAATGCACAATTGCTCAAAGTTAAGCTCAAACAATCAATTTATTTTTCAAGACTTGAATCTCATTTTTATTAATAGTAGAATGAAGAGCATGGCAAGAATGAGAATTAACAATCTTTTTCATTTTAGAAGTGTTTTTCTTTTTCTTTGGAACAATTTTTCTTTTCAAAGAGTTATTTTCTTTCAAAGCAATCTATTTTTTCCACCAAAAAAATTTTATTTTTCAAAGAATTATTTTTTTCACAATATCATTTAATTTAGAAGACAAGAAAAAATTCTCCTTTTTCAAAAATTTATTTTCTTTTGAAATGCATTCAAAATTATTTTTCAATCTTTTATTATCCTTTTTAAGCACATCATATTTTTTAAGAATTTGTTGACAAAACAAAGCAAGCTCATCATATGACATGTCGACATCCTCATCAAACTCGGGTCCAGAATTTACCTCAAAATCATGTAGCATATGTTGGAAGCATCACTTCCATCATCCGAGTTGCTCCCAACATAGTATTGTTTTTGTTCACCTAAGGAGACAAGCGTGTTCCAAACTACAAAAGCCGAATCAAAGTTAGAAATCATAGATAAATATTCATCATTTAGGGTTGACTTTAAAGTATGGATGGCTTTTTGTGTTAGCCTCAAGATGTTTGCCATTTAAGCAATAAGAATCTTTAATAGTGACAAAATAAACATGAATTCTTAGGGCTTTGAGGTACATTGACATCTTAACTTTCTAAATTTGGAGGTTAAGAATATCAAACATGGGAGGTGTCATGAATTACATGTGTGTATGAACAAATATTGTGATTAGCTAAAATAAAGATCTTTAACTCAAGGTTGTTAGACCCAAATCAAGAGCACTAAGCTCTGATACCACTTGTAGGTCACCTAGAGTGGGGTGAATAGGTGACTAGCTGATCTAATGATGAATAATACGGAATTAAGAACTATTTAAGTAAACTAAAAACTATTAAGTAAAACACACCAAGTATAACACAAAGTGTAGCCGAATTTTCGGTGAAGGGTTCTGGACTATCTCCTCAAGATTCCTTTAGATTAAGAGCTGAGGTGCCACTATGACTCTCTTGGTTGAATATAAGTGTGAGCAAACAATCCCAAGCATATATCAATAAGATACAAGATATATCAAGCATATATAGAGATAAGCAAAGTAAGCATGCAAGATATGTAAACACAAGAGAGAGAGAGAAAATCGCAAATACGGGAGATTTGTTTCGAGGTTTGAGCACCCTTGCTCTACGTCCCCGCCTTCAACACTATGAAGGATTTCCATTATAAACGATCCCACCGGATCACTTGATGCCGCAACACTTACAAGGAGTTCACATTAGAACTCTTGGACTCAATAGTCCCTCTCTTGTTCTCGCAAGAACAACACACGCATGCACACTAGCTTGCCGAGGCCGCACCTCCCCACCGAGCTCCCACAAGAACTCGAAACAACACGAACCCGCAAGTTCGCCTCCTCAAATACAAGATGAAACACTTTGGTGATCTCAACACTTTGATCACCACAAACACTCTCACAACATAGAGCCCTAGAGGAAGATATAGCAATAGAAAGCTTAAGTATGTGTGAGAAAAACTAGGATAGATTTGTGGTGAAAAACTCAAGAAATCACTTTTGAAAACCACTCTTAAAAACTCAAAAACTCTCCTTTTGATATGAAAATTTTAGCTCTAAAACAAGTGGAGAAAACATCTAAGATAGGTAGAAAAAACTAGCTCAAAAACTCTCTTAAAATCTTATATAAAACAGCTCAAACAGCCCCAATATATAGGCCTATAAAATCTAGCCGTTGGGTCCAACTCAGTAGGAAATCCTGCTATTGGTCGACCGGCCAACGGTCAGATTTCTGACTGTTGTCCTCTGGCCGACCGCCCGGTCGACTGGCCGCACCTGAGAGCTGGGTTCTTTCAGTCGGTCGACCGTGCAATCGACCAGCTTTGTAGGCTGGTCCTTTGTGCACGTCTCGTGCACATCGGTTGACCCGTCCGGTCGACCGCCAGTATAATCTGGCTGAAATATTTGGGATTAAAAACCTTGTTATTTTAGCTCCAATAAAATCCCATAAATTCTCATAAATTTCACAAAATTAAGTTCATTAACATAATTTGATATACAAACATGTTTGATTAAAAATAAATACATATTACAAACATTTTGAACTATTTTTGTGATATAGAAATTTTGGCCTTTAACAAAAATCGTATTTTTAAAAAATATCTTTTATTTGAAAAATGATTTTTTTAAAACTTCTCCAAATACAAAATAAGATATCTTAAACACTTTTGATGCTTGGTGTGTATGGATATGATCAAATACACATATAAGATGAAATATCTATATTTTTGACAATAAGCTCTAAAATAATTTTTGATAAATACAAAACTCGAACACATGTATACTCTGAAGCTCAAAAATTAAAACAGTATTTTCTAAAATCAAAACTGTTTTATGAAACAAATATACATTTTGTGTGTGTGTGTATATGAGCTTGAGCATTTCACTACTAATCTATCCTTTACATTTTATCTAAAAATAAATCTTAACACTTACAAACATGACACAAGTCTTCATGAAAATTTTCTCTTGAAAATCTTCTTCTTCTTCTTGACTTGGTCCAAACCTTGATTTAGGAGCTAGACTCCTCTTGAGTACTTGATGCGATCTTGATGCGCGAGCTCTTAAATCAACACGTGCTAGCTCCAAAGCTTGACTTCGAATCTTTTATTGAAGCTAAACACCTGCTAAGATCTTGATCAAATATCTGAGATTAAATAAACACAAGATCATTAATACTATAACTACATGAATTAATCATCATCAAAACTAAAGCGATGGGCCTTTGGGCCAATAGGAAATAGTAGCACAACAGAGGAGCAAAAAGAGAAAATTGAAGGGCGTGCTTGGATTCACAGATGTGGGAGGAAAATGAGAAGTGGGAAGCGGGAGTGAGAAATGTGAAATTGTAGTGAAAAATTGAGATTTATGAAAATAAATTTTTCAGTGCTTGGTTGTAATGTGAAAGTGTAAGTGAAAAAGTATATTTTTTTTCAGTGTTTAGTTAGTAATGTGAAAGTGAACGTGAACAAGTTAATTGGATACAAGTGAGATTTACATGACATCAAATTTAATGAATTAAGGTACAACTTATTATAAATGAGATTTACATGACCACAAAATTATTTTATAACCCTAGAAGTGAAAATAATAGTGTAAAAGGGAAGTGTAAAAGGACAAAAGGAAAAGGAAAAAAGGGTTTCCCATTTTTCGTTTCCGATTCAAAACAAACAAGAGAAGTGAGAAATGAGTTTCTCACTTTTTATTTTCTCCCACTTTCATGAATCCAAACATACCCGAAAAGAAAATGACGATAAATACGCATGAAGGCTCGACCATGGCGGTGCCTCATTTTCCATTTAATTCGCGTCCGGTTCTCCTTTGATCATAATCATAAGTCTGATACTTGAGTCAGCATGCAATGTTTTGAGTCCAATAATGAAAGCCGTGTGGGTCTTGTTAGTACTTGTTGCGTGAATATTGATTATTTATTTCAATTGTTACTAGATCTATTAGCACGTGCGATGCATTGCGTTATTCATTTTACTTGTTAATGTTTTTTTAACTTTTGTGGTTGTATTACAGTTACAATTTGTAATATAACTAAAAGTTTGTGAGTGATGATACAATTAAATTGGCAACATTTATTTTTTTAGTTGGGTTTTCTAATATATACCCCTCAATTTTAGTATTTTGAAATTTACCCTCTAAATTTTCAATACTAGAAATTTACCCCTCAAATCTTTGGGATCTTAAAATTTATCCCCTTTAATTAGATTTTGAAAGAAATGTGAGTGTTTTACCCATTATGTCCATTTCTATCTTCTTTACCTCTTTTTTAATTTGTTCTTGTATGACCTAATTCAAATTCTATGAAATTCAAATTCTTTATCCGTCCTCTTCTTCTTCATATATCCCCCCTCTCAAAAAAAAAATCTAAAATTCCTCTAAAATTTTTCTCAAATCTCACTGTTAAAATTTTCTCAAATTTCTTGCGAGACGTGTGAAATGATTTGATGTTGGGTTTTGATGATAAATGAATGACAAAGAATGTATTTGATTTGAGAGAAATAAGTGGAAAAGAAGAATAATTAGATACAAAAGAAGATCTATAGGCTTAAGGTGAGATGTGGTGGTTTAATCATTTAAATAAGGACACTTTACTCTTTTTTTAAAAAATAGACAAATTAACTGAAATATTCTCATTTCATTCCAATAAGATAGTAAACTTTTAAGACTCGAAAAGATTTGGGGGTAAATTTCTAATATCAAAGACTTAGAGACAAATTTCTAAATATCAAATTTTTGAGGGTATGAAAGTACACCTAGATAGGGGTGAATAGGTGTAGTGCGATGCATTGCGTTATTCATTTTACTTGTTAATGTATTTTTTAACTTTTGTGGTTGTATTACAGTTACAATTTGTAATATAACTAAAAGTTTGTGAGTGATGATACAATTAATTGGCAACATTTATTTTTTTAGTTGGGTTTTCTAATATATACCCCTCAATTTTAGTATTTTGAAATTTACCCTCTAAATTTTCAATACTAGAAATTTACCCCTCAAATCTTTGGGATCTTAAAATTTATCCCCTTTAATTAGATTTTGAAAGAAATGTGAGTGTTTTACCCATTATGTCCATTTCTATCTTCTTTACCTCTTTTTTAATTTGTTCTTGTATGACCTAATTCAAATTCTATGAAATTCAAAATTCTTTATCCGTCCTCTTCTTCTTCATATATCCCCCCTCTCAAAAAAAAAATCTAAAATTCCTCTAAAATTTTTCTCAAATCTCACTGTTAAAATTTTCTCAAATTTCTTGCGAGACGTGTGAAAATGATTTGATGTTGGGTTTTGATGATAAATGAATGACAAAGAATGTATTTGATTTGAGAGAAATAAGTGGAAAAGAAGAATAATTAGATACAAAAGAAGATCTATAGGCTTAAGGTGAGATGTGGTGGTTTAATCATTTAAATAAGGACACTTTACTTTTTTTTAAAAAATAGACAAATTAACTGAAATATTCTCATTTCATTCCAATAAGATAGTAAACTTTTAAGACTCGAAAAGATTTGGGGGGTAAATTTCTAATATCAAAGACTTAGAGACAAATTTCTAAATATCAAATTTTTGAGGGGTATGAAAGTACACCTAGATGGGGGTGAATAGGTGTAGTGCGATGCATTGCGTTATTCATTTTACTTGTTAATGTATTTTTTAACTTTTGTGGTTGTATTACAGTTACAATTTGTAATATAACTAAAGTTTGTGAGTGATGATACAATTAAATTGGCAACATTTATTTTTTTAGTTGGGTTTTCTAATATATACCCCTCAATTTTAGTATTTTGAAATTTACCCTCTAAATTTTCAATACTAGAAATTTACCCCTCAAATCTTTGGGATCTTAAAATTTATCCCCTTTAATTAGATTTTGAAAGAAATGTGAGTGTTTTACCCATTATGTCCATTTCTATCTTCTTTACCTCTTTTTTAATTTGTTCTTGTATGACCTAATTCAAATTCTATGAAATTCAAAATTCTTTATCCGTCCTCTTCTTCTTCATATATCCCCTCTCTCAAAAAAAAAAAAATCTAAAATTCCTCTAAAATTTTTCTCAAATCTCACTGTTAAAATTTCTCAAATTTCTTGCGAGACGTGTGAAACGATTTGATGTTGGGTTTTGATGATAAATGAATGACAAAGAATGTATTTGATTTGAGAGAAATAAGTGGAAAAGAAATAATTAGATACAAAAGAAGATCTATAGGCTTAAGGTGAGATGTGGTGGTTTAATCATTTAAATAAGGACACTTTACTCTTTTTTAAAAAATAGACAAATTAACTGAAATATTCTCATTTCATTCCAATAAGATAGTAAACTTTTAAGACTCGAAAAGATTTGGGGGGTAAATTTCTAATATCAAAGACTTAGAGACAAATTTCTAAATATCAAATTTTTGAGGGGTATGAAAGTACACCTAGATGGGGGTGAATAGGTGTAGTGCTAATCTATAAGACAAATAATGCGGAATTAAAACTAAATGCTAACACACAATGTATAATTAAGAGTGAAGCCGAATTCCCCGTGAAAGGCTCTAGAAACTTCTCTTCACGATTCCTCTAAATTAAGAGTTGAGGTAATTCAATAGCTCTTTTAGTTGAATATTAGTATGAACACATAAACAATATCGAGCATGAATAGATTTGATTAAGAATAGCAATGCAAGATATAAGAGTAGAGAGTTGAGAGATAGGGAGATCCAAACGCAAATACAAGGATATGTTTCGAGGTTCGAGCCATCGCTCTACATCCCCACCTTCACACAGAAGGATTTTCACTATGTCCACTAAGGATCTTCCACAAAGGGACCTCCATCGAAAAATTACAACGATTATAAACTGGAGTACACAACTATAACTCTCACACCTCTACACAAGAGGGTAAGTACAAAGCCAAGTATAAAGTAAAAAAGATTACAACTTGGTGATCACAAATATCACAAACAATACTTGGTGATCCAATGACCATAAACAAAACTTCTCACAATATAAGATCTTAGAGGATATATTTGCAATGAAAAGTTCAAGTGTGAGTGAACAAAGATTTTGGAAAAGAAACACAAAGGAAAACACTTGGAAAAACTCTTGAAACGATAAAAGAATTGAAGAATAGAAACTAGATTCTCAAAACTTGTTTTCTTTTGATTTTCCAGAACTTTGAAACAATAGAGATTTTGATTTTGAAGCTCTAAAAACTTGTTTTAAAAACTTGCTGAAAACTCAGTTGAAGATAGGAATTTTAGCTATAAAAGCTATATCAAAATCTGGCCAAGAAAACCTCTTTAGATAGCCCAAATAGAAATTAGCCATAAGGGGCAGAACCCAGGCCAAACTGGCATATCGGTCGACCGGCCAACGGTCATTTTTATGACTGTTGAGTTGCCGATCGACCAACTCCAAAACACAGAGAGTGTAACTCTCTGTTGGTCGACCACCCGGTCAACGGGGCCAACAAAAAAGTAGGGTTGAGCCATTTGGTTAACCGGTCGGTCTGCCGCTAGTTAGGCTCATGCATGTGTACCCGTCGGTCAATCGGTCGATCGACCGTTAGCAGCCCAACACTGCAATATAAAAGGGATTTAAAACCAACTTGTTAAATCCATAAAAATTCAATTAAATCCCAATAAATTCCACAAAAATAAGTTCATAGAAATACTTTGAAGTACAAATATGTGTAATAAAAAATCAATACATATTACAAACAAGTGGATTATTTTTTAGGCAAAGAAATTAAAACTTAAACCAAAACATGTATTTTCCAAAACCCAAACTTTCAAATGATAATCGGATTTTTCTATAAACTTGTATAGTTATAAAAACAAGTTATTGAAACACATTTGAAGCATGATGTGCATGGATAGAATCCAATATACATAGTAAATGATATATACTTGTTTTTGACAATAAATATCAAAATAAGTTTTGATAAAAACAAAACTTAAACACATGAACTAGATACATAAAAATAAGTTTTTCTAAAAATATATGAACCATATGTATATGGATGAAATCCAATATACATATAAATAATGTAAACTTCTTTTAATGGAATCAATTTATGAAACCGATATATGGATACTTGATAATTTGAAACTTAAAACCATATATACATGGTATACCAAAACTCATAGAAGTAAGTTTCTACTAATCATATAAACTTTAATGTGTATAGATAGAATCCAACACATATATAAATCATAAAATTTATTCTATTGAGATATAAACAAATAGATATAATCTTGAAAGGGAAATAGTTAAACTGAAAATCAAACTATAAACTTGTGTGTGTGAACTTGAGAAATTCAAAACTAATCTATCCTTTACATTTTATCCTAAAACAAAAATCTTAAACTGTAACCCCCTGATCCCCGGTGTACGTATAACAGTATCGGTACGCGATACGATGTACAAAAATTGATTTGACCTCCGTGGTAGTCCGATTGAGTTGCTTTTATTTTAAAAATCATTTTCTAATATTTTAGATTTTTCAGGATTTTCTAGAATTTTTCTGGATTATTTTGGAAAATCTCCGTAGTCGGTGTCGACCGATACCGATAACCGGCCTTTCGATTTTTATTTCACAAACGGAGTAGAATTTTGAGAACTGGCTTTCACCGTATGTCTTAGAATCGTATGAGATACGTTTGGATATTTTTGGAGATTTTTCGGAATTTATCGAAAATCGGGCCAAACCGGTGTCGCCCGTATCGGCGAGACACTCTGGGATTTTTAATTTGTAAACCGGATTGAGTTTTGACAAACCGTCTTCATATTACATCTCAGGATAATATTTTTTATTTTCTGTAATTTTTGAGCCCCGTTCAGAGCTGGTCGAATTTTGGGCCAATATAAAAATAATAAAATATTAGTTTTTTTTAATCCTTTTCTTTTTCCTTTCTTCTCTCTTCCCTTCTTTCTTTCTCTGGCTTTCTCTGGAAGCTACCGCCACCGCCTCTCCAACCGACTTTCCCCCTTCTTTAAAATCCCTTCTCTCTCTCTCTCTCTCCCCTCTATTCTCTCTCTCACTCTCCCAAACTCTCTCTCTCTAAACCCTCTCTCTCTCTCCCTCCTCTCCCCCCTCCTCTCTCTCTTTCTATTTTTCTTTTCCCCCTTCTCTGTGTCTGGCCGGGGCGGGGCTAGACCTGCGCCCACGACCAGGAGTGGCCGGCGCCACCGCGCCGCCGGCCAGGCGCCGCCGCTAGGCCGCCGGCGGCCAGGGCACCACACCCTTCCTTTTCTTTTTCCTCTACTTCTTCTTCTTCTCCTTCTTCTCTGTAAATCCCCCTTCACTCTCTCACCCTTTCTCTCCCTCTCCCTCTCTCCCTCTCCCTCGGGTTATTCCGCCGCCGACGGCTAAACCGCCGCCGGCGGGCTGCCACTGGCCGCCGCCGGCCAGTGGAGCTGGCCGACCGGCCGGCCTGCTTTAAGGCGCGGCAGCAGCTGCTGCCGCTGCCGCTGCCTATGAGTTTTGGTGGGTTCGGGTCTAACCCGAACCCATTCAACCCTTATTGGGTTGGGTTGTAACCCAAACCCATTAACCCTGTTACCCAATACCCATTAATTCAAGTTATGGGTTTGGGTTTGGATCTAAACCCGACCAGTTAACTCGTCAACCCGCTCCAAAACCCATTACAGGTAATTTTACAGAAAACCCCCATGTACAATTCAATATTTGCATTTAATATTTTTATTACATATTTAACCCTATTTGTTCTGATTTAGTATTCGGGCGATATCGGGAGCATCCGGACTCCGATTCGGACGATTCTGGATCCGTTGCGATCGTGGGAACGAGAGCTACTGTCCCATGACCAGTTTGTGAGTGTTTTTATTTTATAAATTATCTTTTTAGTCTATTAATTGAACTTGATTGCTTTATTAATTACCGGTAAATCCTAATTGGTACACCATATTAAAACATTGTAATAAACACTGTACTTAAATATGTCGGATACGTAATAGACGTAGAGTGTAACACTGGATACCTATTAGGTCATGTTCATGGACCACTGACATCCGGCACACTATGTCACCATATGTTTGGACACTATCATGTCATGTATCGTATCACAGTAACGTTACCTGCATATGGTTCTACAGATACGCTATGACACAACACTGTCACTAGACATGCATGCTAGATACTGTTACTATAATTCACAGGACATGATATTATATGATACACGGACTACCGTTATTACATGTACTGTTACATGGATTATGGCCACACATTTATGTTCCACTATAAGGATAAGTACCGCATGTCATCTTATTGTTATCATCCTTACACTGATACGATAGTTCACTGTACATGATATTAAACACTGTCCATAGGTATTACTTATACATGTTGTACCGATACTATGACACGTCACATCAGTTACTCATATGCACTACTTCACAGACTACCGTCATCACATATATTGTGAGCATCATTATATAGATTCTCTGCATATCACTGTTGCACGTGCATGTATGCTTTCTCTATGGATCCCTGTTCATAGTACATGTACTATTGTTCCATGTTACCGTATTCATGTTATGTGATTGTTTCCTGTTATTGATATGGATATTCCCGATACTGGACTTGAGAGCTGTTGATATGCTCTATGTGGACTTCCACATCTATTGATCCCATTTCCCGTTATATTGTTCCCGTTATATTGATTCCGTTATATTATTCCTGATTCCCGTTATATTGTTCTATACTATCAACAGAGCTCTGGTCCAGTTCATGTTATCCGTATCACATATTGTAATGGTACTTGTTACATTGTATATTTGACATATCAGATCATAATGATAACTTGGGTATGGGGGAGACTTGACGGTTGATTAGATCTTATCGGGTGATGTACTGGATCCATATTGTTAGTCCCACTGCAGGGGACGGTAGTGCTACCTACCACTAGCTCCATGAGCTCCCGTTACTTGATTCGTGCTCCCCTCTTAGCGGAGGGCCCTGATCTTAGCAGCCAGGGGTCCGTTTAAGGCCCTGATCCCGGGCATGCACGGGATACATCCACCCGATAAGAACTCCTTGACCATGGGTTTCCAATTAACATAATAAAACAGTATACACAATAGTGGACGTCGGGAACACTTGTTATTTGGTCACTCTCTCGTTTGGATAATGGTACCCATAGGCCATGTCCGGATGGGTCGACTGGAGTGCGGGCTCCAGTATGAACTGCCAGTGGTATGGGACACTGGGAGAGAATGATTAAAATACCAGGTGGTACTGATTGCTGCTATTGTATAAAAGACATGACCTGCTTGATCCATGTTTAGTTGTACTTGTTATTGTTCCTGATCATTTATCTGATATCATATTACATGTATACATTGATACTGTACCTGTTTCCTGTTACACTTTCTGTAGTGACCTACTACTCATGCACATGTATACTTTGTTACATTACCTGGTACATGTTACACTGTATGTAGTGACATACTATGCATGTTCTGCATTGCATATATTTTAGTGTTGCAGACATATGCCCATCTGCATGTCTACCTCTATCATGTCACCACTGCCCTGTTCATGTCTATCACGTCACCACTATCATGTTCATGTCTATTACGTCACCACTAGACAACATTAGTTATTATATAAACTGGACACGACTATAGATATGACCTGATGATAACCGGCTAGGTAGTGATGGTATTAAAAGTTGACCTGTTTATATCTTTGCACTGCTTCCATGTTTATCTCTTTCTACTGTTTATATATCCTTATTATATGGTATCACTTGTCCAACCCCATGTACTATATATTATTATCGTACTTGTAGTACTATTGTACATATTACTGCCTCCTTTATTTTACCACTCACTAGGTAGCTTTCTGACGACCCTGGGTTTGTATGCCCAGATTGGAGATCCGAGTTACCGTAGCTCCAGAGAGTGCCTTGGCGTGACATAGGAGATTCCTCATCTGGCCTATTCATAGGTATCCTGGGCATTTATTTCTGTTATCTTATTTGTCCATTTTTTCATATCTATTATGATCGCTGACCTATTTTTGCAGGTATTCTTGTACTTATTTCATGCTGGGACCCATGTCTATATGGAGGTTATGTACTATACTGAGGTTTAACGTACGCGTGAGCGTGTTTTCACCTCGCGTATGTACGTCGCCATAACGTCTCCGTATCTTTAGGATCGGGGCGTTACATAGTGGTATCAGAGCCTAGGTTTCACACCTGGTGTGGGTAACCACCTGGGTCAATACTCGGGCTCTTACCAACAGTACAGTCCGGTTCAGATTAACTGATCTGTATCTGAATTTGGGGATTCCAGCACCGAGTACAAGAATACCATGACCTTGACAATTCATCTCTTGACTCTGTTTTCTGATTTCCTTCCAGTTGTCCCCCAGAATATCCGATTTTCTTCTCGCTTTCTTTGCATCTTCTTGCATCCAATCCATTCGTGTTAGTTTACTTCTCCGTCCCGAGTACTTTATAGATATCAGAGTGCGCAGCGGAAGTGTCGTGGACCCGTAACCTTTCATCTTGGGGGTTGGAAATATTGTTCTCACACCTGAATGGAAATTGCGAGGACGCAATTTTTGTAAGGTGGGGAGAAATGTAACCCCCTGATCCCCGGTGTACGAATAACAGTATCGGTACGCGATACGACGTACAAAAATTGATTTGACCTCCGTGGTAGTCCGATTGAGTTTCTTTTAGTTTTAAAAATTATTTTCTAATATTTTAGATTTTTCAGGATTTTCTAGAATTTTTCTGGATTATTTTGGAAAATCTCCGTAGTCGGTGTCGACCGATACCGATAACCGGCCTTTCGATTTTTATTTCACAAACGGAGTAGAATTTTGAGAACCGGCTTTCACCGTATGTCTTAGAATCGTATGAGATACGTTTGGGTATTTTTGGGGATTTTTCGGAATTTATCGAAAATCAGGCCAAACCGGTGTCGCCTGTATCGGCGAGACACTCTGGGATTTTTAATTTGCAAACCGGATTGAGTTTCGACAAACCATCTTCATATTACATCTCAGGATAATATTTTTTATTTTCTGTAATTTTTGGGCCCCGTTCGGAGCTGGTCGAATTTTGGGCCAATATAAAAATAATAAAATATTAGTTTTTTAATCCTTTTATTTTTCCTTTCTTCTCTCTTCCCTTCTTTCTTTCTCTGGATTTCTCTGGAAGCGACCACCACCGCCTCTCCAACTGACTTTCCCCCCTTCTTTAAAATCCCTTCTCTCTCTCGCTCTCTCTCCTCTATTCTCTCTCTCACTCTCCCAAACTCTCTCTAAACCCTCTCTCTCTCTCCTCTCTCTCCCCTCCTCTCTCTCTTTCTATTTTTCTTTTCCCCCTTCTCAGTGTCTGGTCGGGGGCGGGGCTAGACCCGCGCCCACGGCCAGGAGTGGCGGCGCCACCGCGCCGCCGGCCAGGCGCCGCCGGCTAGGCCGCCGGCGGCCAGGGCACCACACCCTTCCTTTTCTTTCCTCTACTTCTTCTTCTTCTTCTCCTTCTTCTCTGTAAATCCCCCCTTCACTCTCTCACCCTTTCTCTCCCTCTCCCTCTCACTCTCTCCCTCGGGTTATTCCACCGCCGGCGGCTAAACCGCCGCCGGCGGGCTGCCACTGGCCGCCGCCGGCCAGTGGAGCTGGCCGACCGGCCGGCCTGCTTTTAAGGCGCGGCAGCAGCTGCTGCTGCTGCCGCTGCCTATGAGTTTTGGTGGGTTCGGGTCTAACCCGAACCCATTCAACCCTTATTGGGTTGGGTTGTAACCCAAACCCATTAAACCCTGTTACCCAATACCCATTAATTCAAGTTATGGGTTTGGGTTTGGATCTAAACCCGACCAGTTAACTCGTCAACCCGCTCCAAAACCCATTACAGGTAATTTTACAGAAAACCCCCTTGTACAATTCAATATTTGCATTTAATATTTTTATTACATATTTAACCCTATTTGTTCTGATTTAATATTCGGGCGATATCGGGAGCATCCGGACTCCGATTCGGATGATTCTGGATCCGTTGCGATCGTGGGAACGAGAGCTACTGTCCCATGACCAGTTTGTGAGTGTCTTTATTTTATAAATTATCTTTTTAGTCTATTAATTGAACTTGATTGCTTTATTAATTACCGGTAAATCCTAATTGGTACACCATATTAAAACATTATAATAAACACTGTACTTAAATATGTCGGATACGTAATAGACGTAGAGTGTAACACTGGATACCTATTAGGTCATGTTCATGGACCACTGACGTCCGGCACACTATGTCACCATATGTTTGGACACTATCATGTCATGTATCGTATCACAGTAACGTTATCAGCATACGGTTCTACAGACACGCTATGACACAACACTGTCACTAGACATGCATGCTAGATACTGTTACTATAATTCACAGGACATGATATTATATGATACACGGACTACCATTATTACATGTACTGTTACATTGATTATGGCCACACATTTATGTTCCACTAGTACAAGGATAAGAACCGCATGTCATCTTATTGTTATCATCCTTACACTGATACGATAGTTCACTGTACATGATATTAAACACTGCCCATAGGTATTACTTATACATGTTGCACCGATACTATGACACGTCACATCAGTTACTCATATGCACTACTTCACAGACTACCGTCATCACATATATTGTGAGCATCATTATATAGATTCTCTGCATATCACTGTTGCACGTGCATGTATGCTTTCTCTATGGATCCCTGTTCATAGTACATGTACTATTGTTCCATGTTACCGTATTCATGTTATGTGATTGTTTTCTGTTATTGATATGGATATTCCCGATACTGGACTTGAGAGCTGTTGATATGCTCTATGTGGACTTCCACATCTATTAATCCCGTTTCCCGTTATATTGTTCCCGTTATATTGATTCTGTTATATTGTTCCTGATTCCCGTTATATTGTTCTATGCTATCAACAGAGCTCTGGTCCAGTTATCATGTTACCCGTAATGGTACACATATTGTAATGGTACTTGTTACATTGTATATTTGACATATCAGATCATAATGATAACTTGGGTATGGGGGAGACTTGACGGTTGATTAGATCTTATCGGGTGATGTACTGGATCCATATTGTTAGTCCCACTGCAGGGGACGGTAGTGCTACCTACCACTAGCTCCATGAGCTCCCGTTACTTGATTCGTGCTCCCCTCTTAGCGGAGGGCCCTGGTCTTAGCAGCCAGGGGTCCGTTTAAGGCCGTGATCCCGGGTATGCACGGGATACATCCACTCAATAAGAACTCCTTGACCATGGGTTTCCAATTAACATAATAAAATAGTATACACAATAGTGGACGTCGGGAACACTTGTTATTTGATCACTCTCTCGTTTGGATAATGGTACCCGTAGGCCATGTCCGGATGGGTTCGACTGGAGTGCGGGCTCCAGTATGAACTGCCAGTGGTATGGGACACTGGAAGAGAATGATTAAAATACCAGGTGGTACTGATTGCTACTATTGTATAAAAGACATGACCTGCTTGATCCATATTTAGTTGTACTTGTTACTGTTCCTGATCATTTATCTGATATCATATTACATGTATACATTGATACTGTACCTGTTTCCTGTTACACTTTCTGTAGTGACCTACTACTCATGCACATGTATACTTTGTTACATTACCTGGTACATGTTACACTGTATGTAGTGGCATACTATGCATGTTCTGCATTGCATATATTTTAGTGTTGCAGACATATGCCCATCTGCATGTCCACCTCTATCATGTCACCACTGCCCTGTTCATGTCTATCACGTCACCACTATCATGTTCATGTCTATTACGTCACCACTAGACAACATTAGTTATTATATAAACTGGACACGACTATAGATATGACCTGATGATAACCGGCTAGGTAGTGATGGTATTAAAAGTTGACCTGTTTATATCTTTGCACTGCTTCCATGTTTATCTCTTTCTACTGTTTATATATCCTTATTATATGGTATCACTTGTCCACCCCATGTACTATATATTATTATCGTACTTGTAGTACTATTGTACATATTACTGCCTCCTTTATTTTACCACTCACTAGGTCGCTTTCTGACGACCCTGGGTTTGTATGTCCAGATTGGAGATCCGAGTTACCGTAGCTCCAGAGAGTGCCTTGGCGTGACATAGGAGATTCCTCATCTGGCCTATTCATAGGTATCCTGGGCATTTATTTCTGTTATCTTATTTGTCCCTGTTTTTCATATCTATTATGATCGCTGACCTATTTTTGCAGGTATTCTTGTACTTATTTCATGCTGGGACCCATGTCTATATGGAGGTTATGTACTATACTGAGGTTTAACGTACGCGTGAGCGTGTTTTCACCTCGCGTATGTACGTCGCCATAACGTCTCCGTATCTTTAGGATCGGGGCGTTACATAAACTTACAAACTTAGACTCAAGTCTACTTAAAAATCTTCTCTTAAAAATCTTCTTTTCCATCTCGACTTGATCCAAAGTTAATCCATGAGCTAGACTCTTCTTTGAGTACTTGATGCGATCTTGAAGCGCGAGCTCTTGAATCAACATGTGATAGCTTCAAAACTTGATTTCAAATCTTTTGTTGAAGCTAAATACAAACTAAGATCTTGATTGAATATCTGAAACTTAATAAATATAAGATCATTAGTATTATAACTACATGTAATCATCATCAAAACTAGAGTGATGGGCTTTTGAGCTAACAGTCTTCCCTTTTTGATGATGATAAAACTCATGGAATTATATATGCATGGATTAAAGATAAACTTCATAGAATCTCCCCTTAACTCATGCATAACATAAAACATGTGGGTATTTAATGAAGCTCATAAACTAAACAAATATAAACATATATGCATAAACAAAAACATAGCATGCATATATAAAATCTATTTCTCTCCCCTTTTTGTCAATTCATCAACAAAGTGGTAAAGAAAAACATGATAAATATACATGTGATATAAATTTATGAAGAGGAGAGACGTCAAGTTAACTCTCTCTGTTTACCTACATTATATGGAGAAGGGATGATAACCCATATAAGTATAATATACAATGTATAGATGGAGATGTTAAGCTCACCTGCACACATGTATCACATAAAGAAAAGTGGTTAAGCTCTTCTTTATATACTACACTTATTATGAATCTATATATAGAGGAGATGTTAAGCTCCCCTTGCATATAAGTAATACATGTCAAAATAAATTTTGAAAATCAATTAAAACAAATTTTGATACCAAAAAAAATATGCCAATTGAAAAATAACATGGATATCATATAAAAACTATACCAATTGAAAGTAAACAATCCATGATATCAATCTTTTTAAATTCTAAACTATTTTACAATATAGATACCAATTGTAAACAATTGATACCAATATGGAAAAATAAGCATTTTCTAAAATAAAATATTTTTCTCAAAAAGAGTGGGAGTAAGATACCGATTGAAAATAAAATCTAGAATTTTTCTTCCCTTTTTGAAATCCCAACAAAACCAATGCATAATCTTATAAAAATACCAATTAACATTTAGAACTAAATCAAACTTAGCATAAAACAATTTGTGCTATAAAACATATATGTATAAAATTTGTTAATCTAGCACAAGAAATCATATATATGTATGTATGATCAATTTAAATACCAATTGAAATATGATGCATATATATATTAGAGAATATATAGTATACAAAAATAAAATATCATAAGAATAATGTATAACTCATAACATCCACCCTATCATGCACATGTTTAAAAAAATATACAATGTGAACATACAAGGCATGATCGCCCAATCAACCGCCCTTGAAGGGTAGAAGTTTTCAAAAATAACTTTTAAAAATAATATAGTATAGGTTGAAAACTCTACTAATTGAAGAATAAAGAACTAATTTTAAAGTAATTTTGAAAACTAGTACGAACTTCTTTGAGTAAGGAATAAATATATATTCCATGAAAATATACTAAATACACGATAATTGACACTCAAAAAATCAATGAAGCACATAAATGCTCATGAATCAAAAATCATGAGTAAACAAAAGATATCGAGTGTATAAGAGTCATGTAATCAACATATTCATAGAGATAAAATAATGAAGCTCAATTCATAAAAAAAATGAAATTATTTTTCATCAAAAACACATAAAGACTTTGGAAACTAAACTTACATATGTTTTATCAAAATTAAAGCATATATATTTATCCAAACATGAAAAGAGCCCATATAGAGTTTATGACATCTAATATTAATGACTCAAAGATAGAACATGTATATCTAATAGTTTTGATAAAAGTTGCATTTACATGAAGCTAAACACATTCTTAAGAAAACATGTACAGAGGTGATATAAAAACAAATATAGGAGTATACGTATAAATATAAGAATTATCAAAATAAGTTATACAAGTACATGTAATGAGTACACATGAGCAATAAAGCACACAAACATAAGAATCAAGTGTAACTCACTAATTGTATAAGTATAAACACAAGTTTTAATATAAATTACATCTAAACATGTAATCAAAATATGATACGCACAAAACAACAAAACAATGAAGATCAAACAATATGATCATTATTATAAATGCAATATTATTAACACTAAGATATACACAATAGCTAAATAATAATTGAGAATACAAAGATATAAATTCATTTAAATATGGGTGTATCTCAAATACTATATATGTATATCACAATTCTAATAAACATTGTATTTAACCATAATGAGCATTAAAATCATGACATGCTAAAATCATTCAATATGAAAGCATGTAAACCTAAACATGATATGCTAAAAGCATAAAATAAAAATTAGAGATAGTTAACAAAACTAATTGAACTAATCTCCACTTCTCCAAACATGGTGGTCCTCCCACCAAAACTTCTTGATAACGATGCATCAATTTAAGTGTCTGTTGAGCTCCGATTGCATCCATCATCAATGCACCAATACTCTCACGTCTTGTGAGAGCCCATACCTACATCAAAAGAAATATGAATAGTTTTTGGTACCCAAACTTTCTTGGGTCCATGGGAGTTAGTGGCTCTCCTAATCTAAACTTCTTACTTACAAATTTTAAAATATTTAACCTATCATAACAAAATTTTGCAAAGTAGTCCTGACAACTACAATGTGTACAAGTATATATTCTAGCATCAATGAGTCATGTGTGTGAGCATGATGAGCATGTGTATGCCAAGAAGAGTGTGCATGCAAATATGGAGCATATTTCTTGCGAAACATGGATTCCAATCTCGTGTGATTCATGGCATATCGGCTCAAAGTAGAACCCAAATAATCTACATTCTTTTTAAAGTACTAATATCATAATCAATACTTGGAGAAGATGTGGAGCATGCAAGAAAACAAAGTTCTTATCACTAGGAGGTAAAACAATAGAATCATGACAAACATGAGAAGTAAAATCATTTTTCAAAGAAACATTTTTTAATAAATATATTACAATTCTTTAGAAATCAAAACAATTTTGTTTTAAAGAAGCATTATCTTTTAAAACAAACTCAAGTTTTGAAAATAAAGCATCATTGTTCTTTATAACAATATCCAAAACATATTTATTTTTGAATAACTCATTTTTATTTAAAACAAGATCAAGTTGAGTTTTCATGGAATCCCTTTCACTTGAAATCTCAACTTTCTCTTTCAAACAAAATCGAGCTTAGAAAACAATAATTCATTTTCTTTCTTTAAATCAAAACTCTTCTTTTCGAAAGTTTGTACTTTGAAAGCAAATCTTCACAAAACAATGAAAGTTCTTCATTCAACATGTTTGCATCATGATCATCATTTTCCTCATAAGAAGTGCTAGCATAATCATCTAGATGTGAATCCGAAGTTACCTTAAGAGAGTCATTCCCTTGGACTATGTAGCAAGCTTGGTTAAACTCATCTCAAATAAATTCTCTCTCCGAAATGTTTGAAGCTTGTTCCTTGTGAGAGATTAAAGTGTTCCACACTGCAAAAGCGGAATCATAATGAGAAATATGTTCTTTACAAAGTGTGTGCTTTAGTGCATCAATGGTTTATGCATTAGCCTCTAAATACTTACCATTATCAACATATAATTTATTGATGTGGCAAGATAAACATACAATCCTAGGGCTTTTAGGTAAGTGCTCATTTTAAATTTTTACATGTCAATGTTAGAAAAATTAAACATGGGTGGGGAAAGATAATCCATGAGTGGTAACAATATGTGTGCAAAATAAATAACTAGATTAGCAATATGAGGATCACTTTTAGGTGATTAAACTGAATATCATGAGCGCTAGCTCTGATACCCATTAAAAATACACTTAGAGGGGGTGAATAGGTATAGTGTTAATCTATATGACAAATAATGCGAAATTAAAACTAAATACTAACACAAAATATATAACCAAGAGTGAAGCCGAATTTCATGTGAAGGGCTCCAGAAACTTCTCCTCATGATTTCTCTAAACAAAGAGTTGAGGTGCTTCAATAGCTCTCTTGGTTGAATACTAGTGTGAACGCATAAACAATGTCAAGTATGAATAGATATGAGTAAGAATAGCAATACAAAATATAAGAGTAGAGAGTTGAGAGATAAAGAGATCCAAACGCAAACACAAGGATATGTTTCGAGGTTCGAACCACCGTTGTACGTCTCCTCCTTCACACAGAAGAATTTCACTATGTCCACCAAGGGCCTTTCACAAAAGGACCTCCACCGAGAAATTACAACGATTACAAACTGGAGTACACGACTCCAACTCTCTT
Source organism: Agave tequilana (assembly GCA_038442645.1). Lineage (NCBI taxonomy): Eukaryota > Viridiplantae > Streptophyta > Magnoliopsida > Asparagales > Asparagaceae > Agave > Agave tequilana. The sequence continues at coordinate 76,562 of JAVJIF010033729.1, read as the reverse complement.
ACACCTCTACATAATAGGGTAGGCACAAAGCCAAACACAAAGTAAAAAAAAATAATACAACTCAATGGTGATCACAAAGATCACAACAATACTGTTTTCCATTGATTTTTCAAAGGGAAAAACTTACAAAAAGAAGTGTCGAGGAGCTAAATTACAAGTAACACAAAAGAGTACAAGTAGATCTCCTCTGAGATTCTGGAGAAACGTGCCGATAGGAGTCTGGTCAGCACGCGACCACTTTGTCCCTTTGACGATGCGATCGATGGGATTCCCTTCTCGCCTGATTCAGAGAATCGGAGAATAGAAGGTTGGTAGAACCCTCTTGTTACTTCTCAAACTGCCTCCACTTGGGAATTCCTTCTCGCCTGGTTCTGAAGATTCCTTGAAAGGAAGGAAAGTATTAGGATATCAGCACCCTGATTAGAGAAGCAGTTCTCTGAATTCTCTGAATTCTTGAAGCAAGAGATAGATCTCTGTTTAGCCGTCTCTCTCTGCCTATGCGCATGTGCTTGTGCCCTCGTTTGTGCGCCTCCTTGCCCTGTGTCTCTGGTGGGCTATTTATAGGGAGAGCAGGGGTATAATTGTCCCTTGAAAACCTGAAAACAGATTGAATCAATCTGTTTAAATCTAGAAAGTAGCCTTGCTGCGAGGCTAGAATCAGCTTCTGCGAAGTTAGGAATAGCAGGCAGCGTCAATCTCCTGATCTGTTTTGATTCTTTCCAAATAATCGAAAGATCTCCCCTGATCTTCTTACTTATTTTAGGAGAGTCAAGAGATTATGGCAAACAACTACCAAATTTGCTCTTGATTAGATTTGATCTTGAATTGATTTGATCTCATCTGGAGATTTAATTGGTCAAAGGTTGACCATCAAAGACCCGCAGTGGAGTTGCTGCGTCGAGCTCGCAGCGGAGCTAGAAGGAACATCTGGCGAAGTCAGAAGAAAGCTCTTCAGCGGAGCTAGATAACATCTGTGGCAAAGCTACCGAACATCCTTCCGCACGGTTGCGTGTAGCTTCGAGCGAAGCTAACTCTCTGCGGAGTTAACTGAGTACTTCAGGCGAAGCTGTAAGTTAGCTCTCCGATAGAGCTTTGAATGGTTTCAAGGCGATGTTGGACAAACTTAGCCTCTCCGGCGAGCCTATCCCCTTTGGGCTCATGTGATGCTAAGTGTTGAGCTAACCTAACAGCTTAGACCTGCTTATGTCTCTTCAGAGATAATCTGGGCTTACTGTCTGCTTCACTGGATCAGTAGAGTCCCAGTTGCTGATTTGTCCCTCAGAGATGAGTACAGAATTGGTCGTCAGCTTGTCTGTCACTTGTCTTTTGTAAATGTCAACAAGTTTAGACATTGTTCCGGCCAGTCAGGAATCTTGTCTTTTTAAAGTGTCAACAAGACCCCCTTCAAAGTTTTTGAAAGTCTGCAATGGAATGGTTTAGGCTTCGAAATACTTTGAATTGCTTTGATTGATGGTATGTGAAGTACGAATGTCGCCATGGTGGTTGAGTTCAGATTCGCTTTCAATCCTGCTTCCGGATTAGAATAAGTTCGCCGAGGAATCGTATAGATTTACGATTCTGGGTAGCTTCGCGTCTGGGTAACTCCGCGTCCGAGCCTCCCGGAGTAGATTCGCTTCAATTGGTCTTGGAACGTCGTTCTCGAGGCTAACTGCTTTCGGCTAGTTACGAGAAGGATTGCCCCTTTTTCGAGGTTAGAATAACCTCACTTACATTAACGAGGAAGATTATTGCCTCCTCGTGCATTTCTGAGGGAGACTATTCCCTTTCTCAAGGTTCAGTAAATGCCTTAAATTCGCTCGCGCTTCTAAGCTTGAAGCAGCAGCGGTGCGATCAGGCCATGAGGCCTATAAATAGGATACTTGAAGTCCTCTACAGAGAAGCAGTCTGTTCATGACATCTCCTGGTTGTTCAGAGAAGTATATTCGGATTTCTAAAATAGTGGGGGTGCCAACTCTGGTCATTAACCGGCCAAGAACGGGTGAGTCTCGGTCATCCAGAGACTTTACCAATGAACTAATGACTTTAGGGAGTTTATCTCCCTTAATTTAGCTTTATCAGCTGCCTCAGGGATTGATTTCCCTTGTTCTTCATTTTGTATCTGACTGATCTGCAGAGAAGGGCTTCAGCCCTATTTCCCAGCTTCCCGGCGAAGCTACCATTTTCGCTTGATCAAAGAAAGATCATTGCATGCTTGCCTGCTAAGTTCGCCACATAGGCAAGGATTGGGACTTAGTCTCTTCAAAGTTGAGCCAGTGTTGCCATATAGTTGGAGTCACGACTGCGTCCCTCTGGATCAGTCTGGCTTAGCCGTATAGGCGAGGCTAGAACTTGGCTTATGCTACGCTAGCCCCTTATCACTGTGCAAACAAGGCTATCTTCTGCTTAATTGAAATCCATCCTTAAATTGCAACTGAATCGGATATAAATTGCTTCGCCCCAAGGAATTTACCTTAGCATGCCATGCTTACATTTTTTTTTGTTTTACTGCTAACTTGTTTTCAGTTTGCATTGCAGTGAGCTATGCTCGCCAGTCTTTTATTTTGATGAAGGAGACCAGAAAGTTGCCTCTTACTTTTCCAGTTGAAACTTTAAATCCTAAGCAGGAGGAACAAACTGGGGCAGCTGATGTGTGTTCCCAGAAGAGATTGGTAGTCGCTTATCCGAGATGATCCACTTTAAGGCGGGGCTGGTAGTCGCTTATCCGAGATGATCCACTTCGGGAAAGCAGACGTCACCTGTAAGGTCTCGGATCCTTCCTTTACCAATTTTCATCAAAGAAGATCCAGCTTTCTGGTGGCAACCGGTCCTTGATGGTAAAATCTGCCATTATGCGAAGGATTACGGCCTTGTGCAGGAGGAAGGCCTTTCGTGTCCAGTTAGTTTCGCTTGGAAGTAGATAGGACCACTTGTATGCCTTTGGAGCAAATGATTCTGTTGTAAGAAACACCACTTTGATGTAGCGTCAATGTATCTTCCCTTTTGAATCAATAAAAGTTTATTTTGTGTTGTTTATTTGCTTTGTTTCTCCTTCTTTTTGACCTGAGAACACCTGGAGTGGACCGACTTAGGCAAGTCTTTTCTCTAGGAGGAAATGAGAACTCTTAGCCGAGCTAAGCTTCCGGCGAAGCTGAAGACAGATTTTCAAATAAGTCAGGAGCCAGTTTCTGGCGAAGCTAGCATGGAATTTCCGCGAAGCTAGAGATGTACTTTTAGCGGAGCTGAAGCATGTTTCTCAGCGAAGTTATTCAAGCATCGCGCTAAGTCAATACTGGACTCACGGCGGAGTTAGCCCTTAGCGGGGCTGAAGTAACGCTTCTTGGGAAGGCGCTTTAGGCGTCGTTTTAAATTAATTTGAAATGACTGCCTGCGCTCCTTTCTAGGAGGCGACATTTAGGCAATCATCAGCCTATAAAAGCTTGATCGGGCTGAAAGAGAAGGCACCACTTCTCTTTGAATTTTCAGAGCACTGCAAGCCCTTTCTTCTTCTTTCTTCTTCGTTTAAGAATTCAAGAACTTCTTCAGTTCTCCAATGGCTCCCAAAAGACGAGCAGGAAAAGAGGTAGCAACCTCTACGACGGAGGGTCCTTCTCCTCCTCCGGTCATCGAATGACCTATCGTGGGTAGGGATCTTTCCCTTTTGACCAGATATTTTCATCTCTCTTTTAAAGCCAATTTCTGGCTATCTTCCGATGAATCCAGAGCGATCAATCATGATCTCGTGATCTTAGGGAGTTCAATTCCCTGAATTTCCCTTGATTTCTTGATTGGGAATCTTAGAACCGAAGGGTCCCTTCTTCAAGCTTCCAGGCGAAGCTATCCCTTAGGCGGTTCACATCATATTGAATGATAGGGTGCAAAGCTAACCTTTGGAGTGTAACTGAAAAGGACCTTAATGCCCTTAAAATAATCTTTAGGCAATAATACCTTTCTGACGAAGTTAGCCCCTGGGGCTTTGTCGCATTCTGTTGTTCAAGGTCAAGCTTCCAAAGCGAAGCTAACACTTGGATATTTTCCTGCATCCTGCTTTCGTGTGGAATGTGGAGTTACGCTGCAGCTGTGAAGCTAAGCTTTGGGGCAAAGCTATCATTAGGCCAGCTTCGCTCGGAGAGCGAGGCTATGCCTTAACAAAAATTGCATTCTTGTTTTAGCTCTTATTTAGCTGATGAACTAATCATAGTTTCTCCTTGTTTTTGCAGTGCACTATACTTTTGGTCCTCTGAACAGTCTCTTTGGCACAGCCAGGGGGCTAGATGGCAACGTCAGCCTGCAGTTTCAAGGGCAGGCTTCACTATTCAGCGAGCGAAGCGCTCCTGCCCGGGATGCACTTATTCATGGTGGGGGATCAACGCACCATGAGGAGCATCTTAACTACTGCTCCCCTTGAAGATTCTGACCGAAGAATCTATCGAAAGCCCGGCTTCATGTTCGGAAATGCAGCGCCAGACAACGATCACCAGCTGCTAGCCGGAGAGGGGCAGTGGATTTTCAAATTGGATGGTGAGAAGTACTATCTCCCATCTAGCAAGCGGCATTTTCCCTTGTCCTTCTTTCAATGCGTGACGAGGGCTCGAAAGATACAGTGGCAAGTAACTCGGACTACTGACTCCGTTCACGTAGAAAAGTTGATAATTCCATCCCCCGGTTACACAAGGGCGGGTCCTCCTCGCTGCATATTGGGTCTCCACCCTGGGAATGTACTTCCAGACATCCCAGTGGGAGAAAACCCCGCGGTGGCTCAGACCTTTGGAAATCAGTTCTTTAAAGTTTGTGGCAATTATCCAACCACTGATTTCAGGACTCCAGGGTGGATTTACCCTCCCAAGGCATGGTGGAGGGACTTGACTCTATATGTCCTTACTCATTTTGAGGAGGATCTGGAGAGGCTGGGACTTTACGAGGCCGTCAGGGCGACCTGTTATGGCATTCAGATGAGCGTAGCGAACTTCTACGCCATCTTTGAGTTATACAGCCCGGCTACAGGGACCTTCTTCACCCCTGTTGGCGAATTGGGTATGGTTCTGCACGAGATGTGGGAAGTCTCTGCTCTGCCTTTGGGGTCTCTCCCATATGAAGAATATTTCCCGTGCGAGGCGGAATTGGCACTTCTGGAGAAGCAGGAGCCCGCTTTGCTTGAGACCTACCGGGAATTGATGTGTCACTTGTACATTTGCTCCAGCATGCATGGGAGCAGTAAGGGAGCTTCATGCAGTTTGAAGAGCTGGGAAAATTATTTATTCCCCGACTTGGAATGTACTCCTGAAGCGGCTCATTGTGGAGTTACAGATGAAGACATCTTTCGCCGGATGCAAGAGTACTCTCAAGGGATTTGATTCTGGAAGAAGATGACCGACCCTATGAGAAAGACGATATTCTTCGGAGTTTCCACCACCAGGCTCGTCGACCGACGTCCCGGAAGGCACTTCTCGCTGGTTTTTTGACGGTCTGATTGAAGAGATGTGTGGTGCCGTCTTCGTCTGGCGATGTCATTCATCCGACTGTCTTATTGCCTGTCGTTCGTCTAGTCCATGGTCGTTCTCTTGGACTTCTTCCAGCCATGGTGTGCTGTATTCAAAGAGGCCTTCGTGCATTAACGGAGGCTTTCTGTAGGCCACCAACAACGAAGCGGGGAAAGGGGACTATCTTGCCTCGCGACGGACCAAACCCCAGAATAGGTCTGCCATATACTTATTTGATGGCATGGTTCGCCCTTCACTGTCCTTCCATCATCCAAGCCGGAGAGGAGCCCACAGAAGGTGTACGAATGGCGCTTCTCCGTCGATTCGAGGGGTGTTCATGGTCAAAGACTTGTGTGGCTGCGGTCCATAAGCTGCTGTGCCGTCATGACGTCTATAACCTTTTCCGATGCTTCCTCTATATTCGTGATGCGGGCTATGGTGAAGAATTCAAGGATGTGAGAGAAGGGCAGACGTCATTGAGTCAGGGAATCTTCGAGTGGCTGATTAGCATCCGGCCATCACACTTGTTGTATAGAAGTGGGGATACCTGTTACCTGGAGCCTTATGTTCCGAGTCGGTTTGCCCGCCAGTTTGGGTATGACCAACTGTATGTAGGCAATCCAAATAGCATTCTGGCCTTCATGGGGAGTCTCATCGATGGAGCTCGTGCCTGGAGGTTCTTCATTGCTGGCTGTACTGAGGCGCGACTGTGCATGCCGCTAAGTACTCCGAACCTTCTGACGACCCTGGGATTCTGCTAGTGGTATAGAACTTCGAACTCCACACCCACTAGATTTTCTATTAATTCCTTTGGTGTGAAGTTAATCTCTCAGCGGCTGAAGCGGAAGGTTACTGAGAAGAGCGAGGGTAAAAGGGTCCGCATTCCAGGCCTCGGGGAATTCATTGCTGTTGATGATAGCGAAGCCTCGGATGCAGGAAGTCCTCGCTTTGAAGTGGATACGAGTGCTGAAGCTCCAACAGCTGCTTCTGGTGGGGTAGGCACGACCCCCATAGAACATGTTGATGTGGAAGAAGTGGAGAAAGAAGATGCTGACATCCACTTTAAGCGAAAGCGGGAAGGTGGATCTCGTAGGAAAAGGGTAGTGAAGAAGCCTCGTCGCTACGCTCCTACGGTTGTTGCAGAGGGCGAATTATCTATAGCGCCTCCTCCTCCTGCCCCATTAGTCATTAAGTTGTCGGCTCCTAGGCTGACTACTGGTAAAGCTGCTCCGGACCCGGGTGAGATCAGCTCCATTCTTGTAATATACTTCTTATGTGTTCCATATAGCTCATTGTTTACTTTATGATTCAGGAACTGAGGCAGTGAGAAGCCCGAGAGCTGAGACTGCCGGAGAATAGGGGTAGCATTATGATCCCCTATTCACTTATAGAGAAGGGGATGAAGCTGGCTATTTCGCCGTCTCGGAAGAGTCTGGAGATGATGCGGCTGATGTAGGTCCTTCAGGCGCTGGGACTTCAAAAGGAAGTCCCGTAGCTTCTAGCTCTTTTGGGTGGACCACGGAGGGTTCGACAAGTGAAGGTGGGCCGGCCATTCGTGTTGATTCTGCCAAAGATTTTCCAATGGAGCCTGTAGGGACTGATGCAGCCGTTAAGACGATTGAGGCGACATCATCTTTTGGTACTGTGTTGACCTTTTGACTCCTGCTATTTATTATGCCTTGCCTAAATAAAGTCTTGTTGTAGGTGTTCCGCCTTTGGGTGCATCGATTTCAAGAGAGCCAATCCGTCTTCCTGAGGGAACCAGGGGTGAAGTAAGTACTTCGACCGCGGCAGATACTGCTGAGTTGGATGCTTTGTATCACGACCTGCCCTCTTATCAGCCTGAACCGGCCAGAGGAAAGGGGATTGAAGGGACGGTAGTCATGGAACCAACCTCACTTCCAACTATATCGATGGGTGAGATGTCATCGATTTTGCCAGTGCCGCCTATCTTTCCAGGTGGGGAGCTGAAGGTGATTACCAGTCCTACTTCTCCTACATTGGTGGTTGAGCCAGCTCTCCCAGAAATAGTCATTAGTCCTACCTCGGTTGTGGCTAGTGTACTGGTTTCAATGAGGACTCCTTCGAGATCATGACGACCCCTCATGTTGCTACAGCCAGTGCTTCTATCATTTCCTCCATAGTTACACCAGTGAAGCCAGTGAAACTCTGTCTTCAGGGGCTGCTTGTTTGCCGGGAGTAATTGAGGCCGAGAACGAATTTGTGGCTGAGTTAGTCGACAGCTTTTATAAGAGCTTGAAGCGATCCATTGCTTTGGTCTTGAAGGGCTCGACTACCTCGTTCTCTGCTTTAAAGGTGGTCCTCTCTCGAAGCATTGACAGTATCTGAGACTTTGGAGGGGATGACCAGGCCGCCACGTTGGAGCTTCTGATGGACAGACTCGAGAGGGATGTGGACGAATGGCGCTGTCTTAACCATTCAGATCTTCAGTTGACGAACAGCTTGCGCATCTTGTTGCTCAGATGCATGAAGCTCATCTCGCCGCTCAAGAAGCTGCTAAGGCCATTTCTTCTGATTTGAAATCCTTGGAGACAAGGAAAGTAGAGCTCGGGGATGCCATAGACGCTTCTAGCAGTGCTCTTCTTGACGCTGAGGATAAAATTGAAAAGGCCAAGGAAATGATCAGGAAGGCTAATCTTCTTTTGTCCAAGGCTGAACCAGTACGTCTTGAAGAGACTGCCCGGCTTGAACAGCTTAAGGCCCAGAATGACGAAGTCTTACGGCAGGAGCTAGCACAGAGGGCAACCTTGGTTGAAATTGAAGCTCGCTTGGCCCAGACGGCGAGCTTTAATGAGGCCGAGTTGAGGTTGCAGGCGCTTATCAGGGCTGCTGAAGAGAGGAAGACTAAGCTGGCCACTCTTGAAGAACGGATCAAGTCCTATGAAGCACCGTTATAGCTTGTAATATGTGCATTCATGTATCCCTCATTTGGAATCAATAAAAAGTGATTTTATTTTGACTCTCCTGTTGTATTTCCAACTTGTTTTAGCTTCTGAATTCTCGCTTTCAAGTTGTATTGCAGCCATTTGAGAAAATAGTCCTTACTGGACTAAAAGATGAGACCTGGCTATCTGCCAGTTCAGAGGTCGCAATGACGTAACTGATTAAGAAGCCGCCAAGCTCAAAATTTCGTCGTATGATGGCAAAGAAATAGTCCTTGCCAGACCGAAGGATGAGACTTGACTATCTGTCGGTTCAGAGGTCGCAATGACGTAACCGATTAAGAAGCCACCAAGCTCAAAATTTTGTCATATGATGACAAAGAAATAGTCCTTGCCGGACTGAAAGATGAGACTTGGCTATCTACCGGTTCAGAGGTCGCAATGACGTAACCGATTGAGAAGTCACCAAGCTCAAAATTTTGTCATATGATGACAAAGAAATAGTCCTTACCGGACTAAAGGAGCCGGTTCAGAGGTCGCAATGACGTAACCGATTGAGAAGCCACCAAGCTCAAATTATCATATGGTGACAAAGAAATAGTCCTTGCCGGACTAAAGGATGAGACTTGGCTATTTGCCGGTTCAGAGGTCGCAATGACATAACCGATTGAGAAGCCACCAAGCTCAAATTTTGTCATATGATGACAAAGAAATAGTCCTTGCCGGACTGAAGGATGAGACTTGGTTACCTGCCGGTTCAGAGGTCGCAATGACATAATCGATTGAGAAACCGCCAAGCTCAAAATTTTGTTGAGATTTGGAAGGAATTGTCAGAGGATATTGTTAACGTGACAACCAGAAAAGTCCACCAAAGATTGAGTGGGACTCAGAAACGTGCTGGGGAGCTAAGAAATGAATTCCATAGAAGATCATATGTCAGAGGTGTAATGTTAACGTGATAAAAAGAACTTTGTAGGGATTCAGAAAGCAATTTGTCAGAGGTGTAATGTTAACTTGACAAAAAGATATGCATGCTAGAGGTATAATGTTAAACATAGCACGGAAAGATCTCGTTTTCATTGCAAAAATCGAGAGATCACTGTTATAGGTTTAATGTTAACTTAACAGCGAAATGGATGTCAGAGGTGTAGTGTTAAACATAGCATGAAAAGGTCTCGTTCTCACTGAGAAAAATGAGGAGATCACTGTTATAGGTTTAATGTTAACTTAACAGCGAAATGGATGCCAGAGGTGTAGTGTTAAACATAGCATGAAAAGATCTCGTTCTCACTGAGAAAAATGAGGGAATCACTGTAATAGATTTAATGTTAACTTAACAGCGAAATGGATGCCAGAGGTGTAGTGTTAAACATAGCATGCAAAGGTCTCGTTCTTACTGAGAAAAACGAGGAGATCACTGTCATAGGTTTAATGTTAACTTAACAGCGAAATGGATGGAAAGATCTTTATATGTGGTCTTACCATTCCATGGATGAGAATTGGTAAGTGATTTTGGAGAGGGAATCAAATGGGAACAAGTCCCTTAGGATTTTTAGCAAATCCACAGCTGTCAATGGGTTTGATATGCCTTTACCAACTACCGTTTGAGTCGGGCTAGTCATGCTATTCCCCTAAGCATGATGAGTTGTCGAGGACTTATGTTGGGCTTAAAGGCCAACATTTTCCTCTACCCTTAACCGTTAAAGGTGTTGGATCATTTGGTTAGCGCATGTGTAACCTTGATTCTTCTTTGAGACAACCAGTGTGTGATCAGCTTTCTACTGGTTTATGGTTGTATGATCTCGTTTGGAGGAAGAGAGGGGCGCTCCTTCTGCGTACCTTGGATTTGAAGGTCTTGATCAGAGGTATAATGTTTACTTGATCATGAGAAGGATTCTTAATCAAGGATAATACTTCTTTAAGAACTTGTCATTGATCGGCATCATGAGTAAATCACCATCTGAAGTTATAAGGCGATATGCTCCGTTTGAATAGACTGTTTCTATTACAAACGGTCCCTCCCATTTGGACTGAAATTTGCCTCTGGTTTTGTGCGTCATGATCATTGGTCGTCTGACGGCTAAAACCAAATCTCCTTTCTGGAAGACTCTTTGTTTGACCTTCTTATTGAAGGCTTTTGAGATCCGAGCTTGATACAACTCGATGTGCTGCTGTGCTTGTAACCGCCTCTCATCTAAGGCTTCGAGCCTCTCATCTAAGGCTTCGAGCTCCTTAAGACGCAACCGATCGTTGTCCTCTGATGTGATCTTAGTGGCCAGAGCAACTCGTAATGACGACATCTGGATTTCCAACGGTATGACTGCTTCACACCCGTACACCAGGAAAAAAGGCGTATTGCCTTTCGGGGTCCGAATCGTGGTTCGGTAGGCCCAAGACATTCACCAAGTTTTTCGTCCCAATCTCGCTTATTCGAGGAGACGAACTTTTTGAGTAATTTGATGATCGTCTTGTTGAATGCTTCCGCCAAGCCATTAGCGGCGAGATTATAGGCAGTCGAAGCCACATTCTGAATTCGGTATTTATCGTAGAATCGATAGAATACCTTACTTATGAATTGGGGACCGTTATCATGGATGATCCGCCTAGGGACACCAAATCGATGGATGACATGGTGTTTGATGAAATTAACCACGTTGGAAGTTTTGACTTCAACCAGTGGTATGGTTTCTGCCCACTTTGAAAAGTAATCGGTTATTGCTAAGATAAACCGGTGACCTTTTGTTGAAGAGGGGCTGATTGGCCCTATGACATCGATTCCCCATGCTTCAAATGGCCATGAAGCAACAGTTGGGTGGAGCAACTCTTGGGGCTGGTGTATGAAGTCCGCATGAATTTGGCATGCTTTACACCTTCGTGCATATTGGATGGCATCGGCTATCATGGTTGGCTAATAATATCCAAGCCTATGCAATCTGTCTTTAAGTTTTGGACCTGACTGATGAGCTCTGCATATGCCGTCGTGTGCTTCTTTAAGCACTTCCTGTGCCTCTGAATTAGAAAGGCAACGGAGGAGGACACCGTCATATGAACGACGGTAAAGTGTCTTCAGGGTTGGATCGTAGTAAAAACGGAGAGACCTTCGTCTGATAGATGCCGCTTCTTTAGGATTGTCTGGCAACAGACCATGTAGAGCATAGTCGATGAAAGGAAATCGCCAATCTCTCAGCTCAAGATCCGTCGAGATATTATAGACCTCTCTGGTTCTTAACATATGTTTAGAGCAGACAAGGTGTCGAGTCGCCACTGTAAGGTGATACTCGGTGTTGACTGGCAGGGCTAGTGTTGTTGCTAATGCAGCAAGAGTATCCGCCTTAATATTCTGAGATTGAGAAACGTGCGCGATGTAAAAACCATCAAACAGATTAGTCAATTCGATGACCGTGTGATAATAAGGCACCAAATCCTCGTGACGGACCTCATATTCGCCTTTAACCTGATTGATAATCAGTTTTGAATCGTTGTAAGCTTCAAGATAGTGTACCCCCATTCCGTGAGCGAGCTGAAGACCAATGAGTAGAGCATTATATTCCGCTACATTGTTGGAGCATGATTCCGTCAGAGAAAATGCTCTAGGAAGGACATGATTCTGTGGAGAGATAAACACAACCCCCACGCTGACAATGATACTGCCTTTAGGGCTTATTCGTGATGCTCCATCGAAGAACATCTACCAAACTTCATCCTCTGAGGTTACATTGGACTCGAAGACTTCATCTGGAATATCTTCATGAAGTTTTGAGTGTTCCGGAACTGGATGAGCAGCCAAGAACTCTGCAAGGGCCTGGCCTTTAACCGTCTTTTGAGGGATAAAGATCATATCGCATTGAGACAAAAGAAGCGTCCATTTAGCTAATCTTGAATTCAATGATCCTGGCTTCGTCATGAGAAGACGCAAAGGATTCACTCTGGAGATGACATGTATGGTTTGGCCGACCAAATAATGTCGTGTCTTCTGAACGGCAAAGACAAGCGCTAAGCACTCCTTCTCAATAGGATTATAGCGAGATTTCGCTCCTATCAGAGTCCTGCTCAGATAATAAATTGTATGTTCGTGACCATTGTCGTTCTTTTTGAGCAAGCAGGGCACCAAGAGAATGGTCCATAACTTTCACATAAAGTAAGAATGATTTCCCTGATGTGGGAGCCACTAAGATTGGAGATTTTGTGAGATATCTTTTGATATCCTCATAAGCTTCATGACAAGCTTGATCCCATACAAAGGAAGCACCTTTTTTTATGAGTCGGGTGAACGGTTGACAGCGGCCTGAGAGATTTGCGATGAATCTTCTAATAAAAGCCAGTCTACCTTGCAAGCCTCGAAGCTCTTTGAGATTTCTAGGTGGATGCATGTTTTGAATGGCTTTAATTTTGTCTGGGTCAAGATGAATTCTTTTTGATGTAACAATAAACCCAAGGAACTTGCCACTCGAAACTCCCCAGAAGAATTTTGTCGGATTCATCTTTAGTTGATGAGCCCGTATTATGTCGAACATCGTTCTCAAGTCACGAAGATGGTCATTCTTATTGCGGCTTTTGACAGTAATGTCGTCGACATAACATTCTACCATTTTTCGGAGATGATCGTGAAAGATTGTACTCATTGCCCGCTGATAGGTTGCTCCAGCGTTCTTTAGCCCGAAGGGCATCACAGTGTAACAGTATACCCCCAAGGGTGTTTGGAACGAAGTATGCTTCTCGTCGTCGGGATACATCTTAATCTGATTGTACCCTGAAAAGCCGTCCATAAAAGACATTCTTTCGAATCTACAGGTATTATCAATCATGACATCGGTGATGGGCAGTGGGAATTTGTCTTTAGGACAAGCTGTATTGAGATCACGGTAGTCGATGCAGATCCGTTTTTTCCCATTCTCCTTGAGGACGGGAACGATATTAGCAACCCAATCTGGATGCTGTTTCTCCCGTATGAAGCCACATACAATGAGCTTATGAACTTCGACTTCAATAGCCTCCATAATGTTCGGGCGAAACCGACGTTTGCTGCTTGACTGGCTTGGCGTCAGGTTTGATATTTAGACGATGCATGGCTACTTGTGGATCAAGTCCGGGCATGTCTTCATAAGACATCTAAATACTCCTTTACGAGTATTATTAATTCTTCTCTTTCCATAAATGATAAGCTCTCACTTATAAAGATAGGTTTAGGGTGATCCTGACTACCCAAGTTGACCTGCATCACCTTATCTCCAGTAGGTGGTTCACGCTGTTCAAATCACTTTTCTCATTGGAGATCTAATTGCTGAACCCATGGTTCCTCATCAGTAGCTTCCGCTGGCTCCAATTGACTGCTTGAAGTCATATTAACGGTGAGATTCTCGAACATCATTCCCACACTGATATCTGAGTCCCACTCGGAGGAAGAGGCAGAATGTGATGGAATCGGTTCGTCATCCTTGAATTGAACCATTGCTGGTAGTGTGGGTGTAACGTATCCCAACCCCCTGCGTGTGTTATCATAGTAATTTGCAGGTTTTCCTTTTGGCACAAAGTTACGCAGCAAACTACGCCTTCCTTTTCCGAAATTCAGGCCCTCTCCATGCTTTAGGTTGTACCCCATTTTCTTCATCATATGGTGCGCTGGTCGCGCATAGTGAAAAAATTGTGGGGTGTCTGAGTCTGAACTTGAATCTGTGGCTGTGGACCATCGTGGTTGGGCTTTACCGAATATTATTGGTAACTGACCTTCTTTGGATGGAGGGCTCACTAAAACGGCCCCTTCTACAGATTCTATGGGTGTGCCGGATGCACTTGGTCTATGTAAAGGCATGTGCAGAGAGCTATCCGTAATGGATTCAAACAACCCAACACTCACAGGATAATCAAAGGAAATATTATCTTAATTACCCATTCACCCTCATCTTCAGAAGGAGTGTTACATTGGGGATTATTAAGACATGTTATAATTGGTTCACCAATCAAAATGGCTGGCATGTCTGCTTCAGATTCTGAATCCGCCTCATTACCATTATCATCATCATCCGGCAATGATTCTTTCGATATTTCATCGGTCTCTTGATATAGGAGAGCGTCAGTAAAGTAATTTTTCACCCCTTTGAATGGTTGCTTCTCAGCGAAGACAGTTCGTACTGTTGCATCATCTTCAACATATTTGAAGCACTGGTGCAGAGTGGAGGGAACGATCCAGTTGGTGTGAATCCACGGTCGTCCCAGTAGCAAGTTGTATGATGTGTCAGCGTCAATGACATAGCACGTCACTTCTGACTTCAGGCTCCCGATTCGGCATCGGAGTCGAATTTTCCCAAGTGGATGACTACTCCCGGCATTAAAATCGTATATTATCGTAGTGGTTGCGGACAACCTATATAGTGGTATACCGAGGAAGTAGAGGAGCCTTTTGGGGATGATGCTGAGTGCAGACCCCGGATCAACCTATACCCTTTCAATGCATGTTGAACCGATGTATCCAGTGTAGTACAAAGGTCGATCGTGCTTGTTATCCTTAAGAAGCATATCTTCCGCTGTGAAGGTAATAGCAGGTACCTTTGATTGTACATGATGGCATTCAGGGCAAGAAGACTGAGCGTCATCGTAAGGGATTTCTGGCATATATGTCAGGAATGATTCTGAATTAGCCAGTGCATCTCTGAGTGCTTCTCTTGTCTCTTTTGAGAGACGAATGAGCTCATGTATGGTAATACGAGCCGGGATATTAGCCAGCTGGGCCAATATGTCAAAACGAAAGGGCATGTCAAGCCCTAGGCTTGAAGGCTTCTTAAGGATATGGTCAAATCGGACTTCCTTTGGCTTCTCTTTTTCCTTGATTGGAACTGAAGCGGGTGCTGGTATTTATACTGACGTCGTTTGCTGTTGTGTCTCATCAGTAGCTTTCTCATACTGTTTTAAGTATGATTTTTCAGATCGAGTACCTGTTGGCTGAGGTACATCAGCCTGCGTCATACAAGCGTGCTTTCCCCCTTCAGAATCGCTGAGAGAAGCTGATGTGAAATTGTCATCGTCTGGCAGGATTGAGATGACATTGCAAGATTTGCCTTTTGATTTGGACTTCTTTGAATCCCATTGTTCGTCTTGGACAAGATCTGGGTGTATCCACATGATTTTCCCTGTCTCCAATGTCAAGGGAACAACACCCCCATTATCTTGAGTTTTAGCTGTAGGATATGTGACTTCCAGCCGTGGTGCGGGGATTGGATAAGTCCCGTCAGGAACTGTGACCTTTGGGGTTTTGCCGAACTCGAGGGTCATCATGTTTGCAGTGACTTTCTTTTGCTCTGACTTCAGTGTCAAGACTCCGGCATCGACTAAAGCTTGAATTCTGTCCTTGAGGACAAAGCACTTGTCGGTAGGATGGTGAATCATCCTATGAAAGAGACAGTATTTAGGATCGTTCGTGCGTCCTTTTTCACTGGGATGTCGAGCATCCGACAGCTTCAATTTATTCTCTTTGTGGAGTAAATAGAATATTGTGACCACCTGATCGTCTTTGAAGGAGTATTGTTTCAAAGGAAACTTAGACTCCTGATTATTGAAGCCACTCTTCTTGGCCTTCGACTGAACATCCCTTGACAATTCTACGGACATAGTCTCTTTCCCTTTGGCTTGAGAAGACTGTGCCATGCCGCCACATCCTTTATTATTCATACCCCATTTGCCTTTAGGGGTGGATGGTTCGAACTTTTTAGCCGACTTTTCGGCTATCTCAGCTTACTCGACCAGTTCTTTCCAGTATGGGCTTTAACAGCCCCCATGCGAACCTCTACTTGGTCTAAGAAGTTGTGCCTGCACGTCTGTAATAGCATGGGTAATGGCATCCCTACTGGGCACATCAAAGACAAGTTTCTGAACCACTCAATGTAGTCACGGACAGATTCACCCTTCTTCTGTACGGTAGAGAGGAGTTTGTCCATGGTTATCTCGATATCGTCCTCATAGAAACGAGAAAGGAATCGGGTTTCAGGTCGATCCAGGAATTGACGGAGCCTGGAGGGAGACTTCGGAACAAGTCAACCGGCCAACAGTCAGATTTTCGACCGTTGTGCCTTCGGTCGACCGCCCGGTCAACCGGGCCAAGCCTATCGGTCGACCGCCCGGTCGACCGGCGGCACCCGAGAGCTGGGTGCTTTTAGTCGGTCGACCGTGCGGTCGACCGGCTTTGTATGCTGGTCCTTTGTGAACGTCTCGTGCTCATCGGTCGACCGGTCCAGTCGACCGACCACTGGTCCGGTCGACTGTCTGGTCGACCGCCAGTATAGTCTGCTGAAATATTTGAGATTAAAAACCTTGTTATTTTAGCTCCAATAAAATCCCATAAATTCCACAAAAATAAGTTCATTAATATAATTTGATATACAAACATGTTTGATTAAAAATCAATACATATTACAAACATTGTGAACTATTTTTGTGATATAGAAAATTTGGCCTTAAACAAAAACCGTATTTTTCCAAAAAAATCTTTTATTTGAAAAACGATTTTTCTAAAACTTCTCCAAATACAAAAACAAGATATCTTAAATACTTTTGAAGCTTGGTGTGTATGGATATGATTCAATACACATATAAGATGAAATATCAATATTTTTGACAATAAGCTCTAAAATAATTTTTGATAAATACAAAACTCAAAACACATGTATACTTTGAAGCTCAAAAATCAAAACAGTATTTTCTAAAATCAAGACTGTTTTATGAAAACACAAATAAATTTTTTTTTTGTGTGTATATGAGCTTGAGCATTCCACTACTAATCTATCATTTACATTTTATCTAAAAACAAATTTTAACACTTACAAATATGGCACAAGTCTTTATAAAAATTCTCTCTTGAAAATCTTCTTCTTCTTCTTTACTTGATCCAAACCTTGATCCATGAGCTAGACTCCTCTTGAGAACTTGATGGGATCTTGATGCGCGAGCTCTTGAATCAACACGTACTAGCTCCAAAGCTTGACTTCGAATTTTTTGTTGAAGCTAAACACGTACTAAGATCTTGATCAAATATCTGAGACTAAATAAATACAAGATCATTAGTACTATAACTATATCAGTTAATCATCATCAAAACTAGAGTGATGGGCCTTTGGGCCAACAATCTCCCCCTTTTTGATGACGACAAAACTCATGGAGTTTTATATGCATGGATTAAAGTTAAGCTTCATAAAAACTCCCCCTTAACTCATGCATATCAATAAACATAAAGATATTCAATAAAGTGCATAAACTAAGCAAACATATAAGCATAAATAAGGAGATAAACATGCATAAATTCACCAAATTCTTCTCCCCTTTTTGCATAAACAAGAAAATAAACATGCATATATAAACTCTCAAAATTCTTCTCCCTCTTTTTGTCAATTCATCGACAAAAGGGCAAAAACAAATCAGACAATAAAGTTATATATGCGATATACATTCATGAAGAGGAGAGATGTAAAGTTAGCTCCCCCTGCATACTGCATTACATGAAGAAGGGATGACAAGACCTTAACCCACATAAAGTATAATATACAATGTATAAGTGTAGATGTTAAGCTCCCCCTACACACGTGTATCACATCAAGAAGAGATGTCGAGCTCCTCAATATGAGATACACTCAACATGAATCTATATACAGAGAGGATGTTAAGCTCCCCTTGCATATAGGCAATATATATCAACATATTTTGAAATCACTTTAAAACAAATTTTGAATTTGATAATATTTAAAAACAAAATTTTGAAATTTCTTAAAGTCAACAAAGTAAATTTTTATACCAATGAAATCAAATTTTAGTTGACAAAACAAAAGTTGGTACCACTTGTTAAATAAATAAAATTTTAAGATACCACTTGTAGGTTTTTGATACCACTAGAAATATCTTGTAAATTATTGATACCAATTAAAAGTCAATTGAAATACTAATTGAAAACAATGCTTAAGCTTATAAAGATACCAATTTATATTTAAATTTAAGTCAAGCTTAGCATAAACATAATTTGTGCTTTAAACATGTAAGGATATTGTAAAACAAGCACAATCAAATCATATATGTATGAAAATGGAAATACCAATTGAAATTGATGCAATTTAAATTTTTGAAGCATATATATATAAGAAATAAATATGAGTATACAAAAGTAAAACATCATGAAGATCATGTGCATAACTCATACTTATCACCTTATTCATGCACATGTTTAAATAGATTTTCAATAAGGCACACAAGGCATGGTCGCTCAACCATCCGCCCTTTAAGAGTAGAAGTTTTCAAAAATAAGATTTGAAAATAGTTGCACGTTGAAAACGCTACCAAATTAAGAATAAATAACTAGTTTAAAGTAATATCTGAATAACTAGTTAAAAATCCTTCAAACATGAGAGCAAATCATATATATCTCATGAAACATTGCTAAGTACACAAAGATTGTCACTCAAGATCGATAAATCTCAAAAATGTGCTCATAAAACAAGTATACAAGTAAACAAAAGTAATATGAGTGCACAAGAATCATTTGAATTGCATATTCATGAAATAGTCAATAAGGCTTAAAACAAACATGAAATTCTTTTATCAAAAATGTGAAAATCATAAAAACTAAAATTTTCATCAAAATTAAACAAACTTCAAGGTGTATGTATGTTCTATCAAAAACTAAAAATATACATACATATCTCAAACCCAAACGAGTCCATAATAGAATGAAGGCAAGTGACTCAAAGGTATATATGTATATTTATTAGCTTTAGACAAAATAACATATACATGAAGCAAAACATGTACAAAGATAGAGAAAACAGGTATAAATGAAAGAATCATCAAAACTAGGTTATACATGTACATGTAATGAGTACAAATGAGCAATGAAGTGCAAACATATAATAATCAAGTGTAGCTCACTATTTGTACAGGTATATACACAAGTTTTATTGAAAAATACATCTAAACAAGTATTCACCTCATGAAGTGCAAAACCAAAACATATTAAAAATATTTATACAAAAGCATATAAACTAAAATAGGAGTTTAGAGATAGTTACCAAACCATATGCACTATTCTCTAAGTCTCCAAACCATGGTGGTTCTCCCACCAAATTTACTTGAT
Organism: Agave tequilana; assembly: GCA_038442645.1. Lineage (NCBI taxonomy): Eukaryota > Viridiplantae > Streptophyta > Magnoliopsida > Asparagales > Asparagaceae > Agave > Agave tequilana. Next base: position 57,078 of record JAVJIF010033729.1, on the reverse strand, counting down.
AGCGATGCATTAATAGGGTAAGTCCATCTAGCTCCATATGCATCCACCACCAAGGCACCATTCCTCTCACGTCATGTGAGAGCCCGCACCTATATCAAACACAGGTGGTGAGAATTTTGGTACCCATTTCCTTTTGGGTCCATGGGGGTTAGTTTTGTAAGGAATCCAAACATTATTATTTGTAAAATTTATATGATTTATCTTATCAAAATAAAACTTTGCTAAATGACCTTTGCGGTCACAATGTGTACATTTGTACATTCTAGCATGTATATGAGAATGAGTGTGATCATGATGTACATAGTGTGCATATGTATGCCGTGGGTTATGTGCATGAAAATGTGGAGCTTGTTTCTTTTGAAACAAGGTTTCCAATCTAGAATGGTTAAATGCGCAATTGCTCAAAGTTGAGCTCAAACAATCAATTCTATTTTTCAAGACTTGAATCTCATTTTTATCAATAGTAGCATGAAGAGCATGGCAAGAATGAGAATCAACAATTTTTTTCTTTTTAGAAGTGTTTTCTTTTTCTTTTGAAACAAATTTTCTTTTCAAAGAGTTATTTTCTTTCAAAGCAATCTCTTTTCTTTTTCCACCAAAATAATTTTATTTTTCAAAGAATTATTTCCTTCACAAATATTATTTAATTTAGAAGATAAGGAAAAATTCTCGTTTTTCAAAAATTCATTTTCTTTTGAAATGCATTCAAATTTATTTTTCAATCTTTTATTATCCTTTTTAAACACATCATATTTTTCAAGAATTTGTTGACAAAATAAAGTAAGCTCATCATATGACATGTCGACATTCTCATCAAGTTCAGATTCAGAATTTACTTCAAGGGAGTTATCCCCTTGGACCATGTAGCATATGTTGGAAGCATCACTTTCATAATCTGAGTTGCTTCCCGCATCTATTGCTTTTGTTCACCTAGAGAGACAAGCGTGTTCCAAACTATAAAAGTCGAATCAAAGTTAGAAATCCTAAATAAATATTCATCATTTAGGGTTGACTTTAAAGCATGGATGGCTTTTGTGTTAGCCTCAAGATGTTTGCCATTTAAACAATAAGATTCTTTAATAGTGGCAACATAAACATGAATTCCTAGGGCTTTGAGGTACATTGACATCTTAACTTTCCAAATTTGAAAGTTAAGAATATCAAACATGGGAGGTGTCATGAAATCCATGTGTGTGTAAACAAATATTGTGATTAGTTAAAATAAGGATCTTTAACTAAAGATTGTTAGACCCAAATCAAGAGCACCAAGCTCTGATACCATTTGTAGTTCACTTAAAGGGGGGGGTGAATAGGTGACTAGCTAATCTAATGATGAATAATGTAGAATTAAAAACTATTTAAGCAAACTAAAAACTATTAAGTAAAACACACCAAGTATAACACAAGAGTGTAGCTGAATTCTCGATGAAGGCCTCTAGACTATCTCCTCAAGATTCCTCTAGATTAAGAGTTGAGGTGCTACTATGGCTCTCTTGATTGAATACAAGTGTGAGCAAACAATCCCAAGCATATATCAATAAGGCACAAGAAATATCAAGCATATATAGAGATAAGCAAAGTAAGCATGCAAGATATGTAAACACAAGAGAGAGAGAACAATCGCAAACACGAGAGATTTGTTTCGAGGTTCGAGCATCCTTGCTCTACGTCCCCGCCTTCAACACTATGAAGGATTTTCACTATAAACGATCCCACCAGATCACTCGGTGCCGCAACACCTACAAAGAGTTCACACTAGAACTCTTAGACTCACTAGTCCCTCTCTTGTTCTCGCAAGAACAACACACACACGCACACTAGCTTGCCAAGGCCGCACCTCTCCACCGAGCTTGCACAAGAACTCGAAACAACACGGACCCGCAAGTTCGCCTCCTCAAATACAAGATGAAACACTTTAGTGATCTCAACACTTTGATCACTACAAATACTCTCACAACAAAGATCCCAAAAGGATAGATATACCAATAGGAAGCTCAAGTATGTGTGAGAAAAACTAGGATAGATTTTATGCTGAAAACTCAAGAAATCACTTTTGAAAATCACTCTTGAAAACTCTCCTTTTGATATGAAAGTTTTAGCTCTAAAATAAGTGGAGGAAACCTCTAAGATAGGTGGGAAAAACTAGCTCAAAAACTCTCTTGAAATCTTATATAAAATAGCCCCAATATGTAAGCCTCCAAAATCTAGCCGTTGGGGTCCAACTCAGCAGGATATCCTGCTGTCGGTCGACCGGCCAATGGTCAGATTTCTGATCGTTGTGCCTCCGGTCGACTGCCCGGTCGAGCCTATCGGTCGACCGCCCGGTCGACCGGCCGCACCCGAGAGCTGGGAGCTTTTAGTCAGTCGACCGTGCGGTCGACCGGCTTTATAGGCTGGTCCTTTGTACACGTCTCGTGCACATCAGTCGACCGGTCCGGTCGACCAACCACTGGTCCGGTTGACCGTCCGGTCGACCGCCAGTATAGTCTGGCTGAAATATTTGGGATTAAAAACCTTATTATTTTAGCTCCAATAAAATCCCATAAATTCTCATAAGTTCCACAAAAATAAGTTCATTAACATAATTCGATATACAAATATGTTTGATTAAAAATCAATATATATTACAAACATTTTGAACTATTTTTGTGATATAGAAATTTTGGCCTTAAATAAAAATCGTATTTTTCAAAAATAATCTTTTATTTGAAAAATGATTTTCCAAAACTTCTCCAAATACAAAAACAAGATATCTTAAACACTTTTGAAGCTTGGTGTGTATGGATATGATCCAATACACATATAAGATGAAATATCTATGTTTTTGACAATAAGTTCTAAAATAATTTTTGATAAATACAAAACTCAAAACACATGTATACTTTGAAGCTCAAAAACTAAAACAGTATTTTCTAAAATCAAAACTGTTTTATGAAAACACATATAAATTTTGTGTGTGTGTATATGAGCTTGAGCATTTCACTAATAATCTATCCTTTACATTTTATCTAAAAACAAATCTTAACACTTACAAACATGACACAAGTCTTCATGAAAATCTTCTCTTGAAAATCTTCTTTTTCTTCTTGACTTGGTGCAAACCTTAATCCATGAGCTAGACTCCTCTTGAGTACTTGATGCGATCTTGATGCGCGAGCTCTTGAATCAACACGTGCTAGCTCCAAAGCTTGACTTCGAATCTTTTGTTGAAGCTAAACACTTGCTAAGATCTTGATCAAATATCTGAGACTAAATAAACACAAGATCATTAGTACTATAACTACATGGGTTAATCATCATCAAAATTAGAGCGATGGGCTTTTGGGCCAACAGAAAATAGTATCACAACAGAGGAGCAAAAAGAGAAAATTGAAGGGCGTGCTTGGATTCACAGAAGTGGGAGGAAAATGAGAAGTGGGAAGCGGGAGTGAGAAATGTGAAATTGTAATGGGAAATTGAGATTTGTGAAAATAGATTTTCCAGTGCTTGGTTGTAATGTGAAAGTGTAAGTGAAAAAATATATTGTGTTTTTCAATGTTTGATTAGTAATGTGAAAGTGAAAGTGAACAAGTTAATTGGACTACAAGTGAGATTTACATGACATTAAAATTTAATGAATTAAGATACAACTTATTACAAGTGAGATTTACATGGCCACAAAATTTATTGTACCACCCTGGAGTGAAAAATAATCGTGTAAAAGGGAAGTGTAAAAGGGCAAAAGGAAAAGGAAAAAGGGTTTCCCATTTTTCGTTTTCGATTCAAAACAAACAACAGAAGTGGGAAATGAGTTCTCACTTTTTATTTTTCTGCCACTTTCATGAATCCAAACATGCCCGAAAAGAAAACGACGAAGATAAATACGCATGAAGGCTCGACCGTGGTGGTGCCTCACTTTCCATGTAATTCTCGTCCGTTCTACTTTGATCATAATCATAAGTCTGATACTTGAGTCATCATGCAATGTTTTGAGTCCAGTAATGAAAGTCGTGTGGGCCTTGTTAGTACTTGTTGCGTGAATTTGGATTATTTATTTCAATTATTACTAGATCTATTAGCACGTGCGATGCATTGTGTTATTCATTTTGCTTGTTAATCTATTTTTTAACTTTTGTGGTTGTATTATAGTTACAATTTGTAATATAACTAAAAGTTTGTGAGTGATGATACAATTAAATTGGCAACATTTATTTTCTTTAGTTGGGTTTTCTAATATATACCCCTCAATTTTAGTAATTTGAAATTTACCCTCTAAATTTCGATACTAGAAATTTATCCCTCAAATCTTTGGGATCTTAAAAATTATTCCCTTTAATTAGATTTTGAAAGAAATGTGAGTGTTTTACCTATTATGTCCATTTCTATCTTCTTTACCTCTTTTTTTATTTGTTCTTGTATGACCTAATTCAAATTCTATGAAATTCAAAATTCTTTATCCTTCCTCTCCTTCTTCATATATCCCCCCTCTAAAATAAAAAAAATCTAAAATTCCTCTAAAATTTTTCTCAAATCTCACTATTAAAATTTTATTAAATTTCTTGCTAGATGTGTAAAAATAATTTGATGTTGGGTTTTGATGATAAATGAATGACAAAGAATGTAATTGATTTGAGAGAAATAAGTGGAAAAGAAGAATAATTAGATACAAAAGAAGATGATCTATAGGCTTAGGGTGAGATGTGGTGGTTTAATCATTTAAATAAGGACACTTTACTCTTTTTTAAAAAATAGACAAATTAACTGAAATATTCTCATTTCATTCCAATAAGATAGTAAACTTTTAAGACTCGAAAAGATTTGGGGGGTAAATTTCTATTATCAAAGACTTAGGGCAGATTTCTAAATATCAAAATTTTGAGGGGTATGAAAGTACACCTAGATGGGGGTGAATAGGTGTAGTGCTAATCTATATGACAAATAATACGAAATTAAAACTAAATGCTAACACACAATGTATAATCAAGAGTGAAGGCGAATTCCCCGTGAAGGGCTCTAAAACTTCTCTTCACGATTCCTCTAAACTAAGAGTTGAGGTGATTCAATACCTCTTTTGGTTGAATACTAGTGTGAACACATAAACAATATCGAGCATGAATAGATTTGATTAAGAATAGCAATTCAAGATATAAGAGTAGAAAGTTGAGAGATAGAGAGATCCAAATGCAAACATAAGGATATGTTTCGAGGTTCGAGCCACCGCTCTACGTCCCCGCCTTCACGCAGAAGGATTTTCATTATGTCCACCAAGGACCTTCGACAAAGGGATCTCCACCGAGAAATTACAACGATTACAAACTGGAGTACACAACTCTAACTCTCACACATCTACACAAGAGGATAGGCACAAAGCCAAGTATAAAGCAAAAAAAGATTACAAATTGGTGATCACAAATATCACAAACAATACATGGTGATCCAATTACCACAAACAAAATTGCTGACAATACAAGATCTAGAGGATAGATTTGCAATGAAAAGCTCAAGTGTGAGTGAACAAAGATTTTGAAAAAGAAACACAAAGGAAAACACTTGAAAAAACTCTTGAAATGATAAATGAATTGAAGAATAGAAAGTAGATTCTCAAACTTGTTTTCTTTTGATTTTTCAAAACTTTGAAACAAATAGAGATTTTGATTTTGATGCTCAAAAAACTTGTTTTAAAAACTTGCTGAAAACTCAGTTGAAGATAGGAATTTTAGCTATAAAAAACTATATCAAAATCTGGCCAAGAAAACCTCTTTAGATAGCCCAAATAGAAATTAGCCATAAAGGGCAGAACCCAGGCCAAACTGGCATATCGGTCGACCGCCCGGTCGACCAGCCAACGGTCATTTTTATGACTGTTGAGGTTGCCGATCGACCACCCCCAAAACACAGAGAGTGTAACTCTCTGTCGGTCGACCACCCGGTCAACGGGGCCAACCAAAAAGTAGGGTTGAGCCAGTTGGTCGACCAGTCGGTCGACCGCTAGTTAGGCTCATGCATGTGTACACGTCAGTCAACCGGTCGGTCGACCGAGCTAGCCTGCGGTTGAACCGTAAGCAGCCCAAAACTGCAATATAAAAGGGATTTAAAGCCAACTTGTTAAATCCATAAAAATTCAATTAAATCCCAATAAATTTTACAAAAATAAGTTCATAGAAATACTTTGAAGTATAAATATGTGTGATCAAAAATCAATATATATTACAAACAAGTGGATTATTTTTTAGGCAAAGAAATTAAAACTTAAACCAAAACACGTATTTTCCAAAACCTAAACTTTCAAATGATAATCCGATTTTTCTATAAACTTGTATAGATACAAAAACAAGTTATTGAAACACATTTGAAGCATAATGTGCATGGATAGAATCCAATACATATAGTAAATAATATATACTTATTTTTGACAATAAATACCAAAATAAGTTTTGATAAAACAAAACTTAAACACATGAACTAGATACATAAAATAAGTTTTTCTAAAGATATATGAACCATATGTATATGGATGAAATCCAATATACATATAAATAATGTAAACTTCTTTTAATGGAATCAATTCATGAAACCGATATATGTATACTTGATAATTTGAAACTTAAAACCATATATACAAGGTACACCAAAACTCGTAGAAGTAAGTTTCTACAAATCATATAAACTCTAATATGTATAGATAGAATCCAACACATATATAAACCATAAAATTTATTCTATTGAGATATAAACCAAATAGATATAATCTTGAAAGTGAAATGGTTAAACCGAAAACCAAACTATAAACTTGTGTGTGTGAACTTGAGTAATTCAAAAGAAGATTTATCTTTTACATTTTGTCCTAAAACAAAAATCTTAAACTTATAAACTTAGACTCAAGTCTTCTTGAAAATCTTCTCTTGAAAATCTTCTTTTCAATTTCGACTTGATCCAAAGTTGATCTATGAGCTAGACTCCTCTTTGAGTACTTGATGGATCTTGAAGCGCGAGCTCTTGAATCAACATGTGATAGTTTCAAAACTTGACTTCGAATCTTTTGTTGAAGTTAAATACAGACTAAGATCTTGATTGAACATCTGAAACTTAATAAATATAAGATTATTAGTATTATAACAACATGTAATTGTAACCCCCTGATCCCTGATGTACGTATCACAGTATCAGTTTGCGATACGATGTACAAAATTGATTTGACCTCCGTTGTAGCCTAATTGAGCTGATTTCAGTTTCAAAAATTATTTTCTAATATTTTAAATTTTTCTAGATTTTCTGGAATTTTTCTGGATTATTTTGGAAAATCTCCGTAGTCGGTGTCGACCGATACCGATAAGCGGATCTCTGATTTATAATTCACAAATGGAGTTGTATTTTGAGAATCTGCTTTCACCATATGTCTTATAATCACATGAGCTATATTTTGATATTTTTGGGGATTTTTCTGAATTTATCGAAAATCCGGCCAAATCGGTGTCGTCCAGTACCGGTGAGAAACCTTCCAGGATTTTTAACTTACAAACCAGACTGAATTTCATTAAACTGTTTTCATATTATGTCTCAGGCTAATATTCTCTATTTTTTATAATTTTTGGGTACTGTTCGGAGCTGGTCGAATGTCGGGCCAATATAATAATAAAATATTATTATTTTAATCTTTCTTTTTCCTTTCTTTTCTTCTTCCTTCTTCCCGAAGACTCCTCCACCGCCTCTTCCACCACCTTTTCTCTCTCCCCCTTATTTAAAAACCTTTCCCCTCCTCTCTCTACAACTAAATCTCTCTCTCTCTTACTCTCTCGTTCTCCCCTCTCTCTTCTCTCTCTCTCTCACTTTTTCTCTCTCTTGACCTCACTCTGGTTTTGGAGGCAGATCACCGATGGCCTCGCCGCCGGCGAGCTGGTGCGCCCAAGTGGCCGGCGCGCCACTGGGCTCCCTGTGGCCACGCGGCCGGTGGCCGGCGCGCCACCTCCGCCACCCTCCTCCTCTTCTTCTCCTTTTCTTCTTTTTCTTCTTCTTCTTCACCTGCTTCTTCTCTCTCTCTCTCTCTCTCTCTTTCTCTTTTCTTCTCTCTCTCTCCTCCTCCTCTCTCTCCCAGCCGGACGCACGGCCGCGCCGCCGGCGGCCGGGACCGCCGCCGGAGGGCCCCTCTCTTCGCCGCCGGCCAGCTCAGCTGGCCGGCCATGGCGCGCAGAGGCAGCAGCAGCGCCTCTGCTGCTGGTACTCTGTAAATAATTGGGTTCGGGTGGAACCCGAACCCAATAACCCTATTGGGTTGACACCCTTTAACCCATTAAACCCGTTAACCCAAATACCCATTTAACTTAAAGTTTTGGGTTTGGGTTTGGATCTAAACACGACCCATTAACCCGTCTACCCGCATCCAACTTATAAAGGTAATTTTTCCTAAAACCCCCTGCTACTTTTTATTATTTGCATTTAAATATTTTTATTACATATTTAACCCTTTTGTTATGATTTAGTATTCAGGCGATATCTGGAGCATCCGGACTCCGATTTGGACGATTCTAGAACCGTTGCAATCGTGGGAAAGAGAGCTACCTTCCTATGGCTAGTTTGTGAGTATTTTTCTTTTATAAATTATATTTTACTATGTTTAGTGACATTGAGTGATATATCTTGATTATGGATAAAATACGGTAACTATTAATTCTTCACTGGTCATAATCGGACAGTCATTGTAATAGGAATGACCTAGAATATTGTTAGGTATTTCCTGATTTAAAATAAGGATAAGGAGGTAATTATAGTACCAATAAATACTGGCAGAAACAACTCGGACACGGTCATCATACCTGCACAGCCACTGACACTCGGGCCACTAGTTCACCATAATTCATGGACACTATTATTTCATGTATTGTATCACAGTTAGATAACTATTGTCACATGTATACTGATCCACAGATAGTCGATGACACTACACTGTCACTAGACATGACCGCTGGACACCGTTATTTCATACACTGGTATCATCATTACACGGATACTGTAAGTTCACTGGACATGGTATTACATTCTACACTGACCACTGTTATTGCATGTAATATCACAGAGATATTACACGGATTATGGCTACACATATATGTTCCATGTAATATCACAGAGATATTACACGGATTATGGCTACACATATATGTTCCACTGGTACACGGATATACCAATGCACGGACTACCGCATTTCATATTATTGTTATTATCGTTACATGGATGCTCGATACACAGTTATCTCATGTTCACACATCACTGTTACACATGCTCAGTGCACGATTGTACATGCATGTATTGTATCTTGTCATATGGATCACCGACCATGTTACATGTATTATTGTTCCATGTTATCCCTGTATTCCTGTTATATGGTTGTTTCCTATGATATTGATATTTCCGTTACTGGATACATGAGTTGTTGATATGCGATATGTGGAATCCCACATCTATTGTTTTCCGTTTCCCGTTATCGTGTTTTGTGCTATCAACAGAGCTCATGTTATGTTATCGTGTTACATGTACCATATCCTGTACTTGTTCCTGATATACTGGATAGTGAAAGATAATAAAGATAACTTGGGTATGGGGGAGACTTGACGGTTGACTAGGTCTTGTCAGGTGGATGTCTGGATCCATTGTTTGTCCCACTGCAGGGGACGGGGTAGTGCTGGTTACCGTCTGTTACTCATGAGCTCCCGTTTCCCGTTATTGTTTTAGCTCATTGAGATTCCCGTTACATGTTACAGCCCTAGCAGGCTGGTCCTGGTCTCAGCAGCCAGGGGTCTGATAAGGCCGTTATCCCGGGTATGCACGGGATACACCCACCTGACTAGAGCTCCTCGACCATGGGTTTTCAAGTAATATAATAAAACAGTATACACAATAGTGACGTCGGGAACACTTGTTATTTGGTCACTCTCTCGTTTGGATAATGGTACCCGTAGGCCATGTCCGGATGGGTTTGACTAGAGTGCGGGCTCCAGTATGAACTGCCAGTGGTATGGGACACTGGAAGAGATTGATGAAAATACCATGTGGTACTGATTGCTACTGTTGTATAAATGACATGACTTGCCTGATACATGTATGCTATCTTGTTACTGTTCATGATACTTTATCCGATATCATGTTACCTATTTACTTGTTACTTTACCTGGTACATGTTACACTGTCTGTAGTGGCATACTACGCATGTTCTGCATTACATCGCTTCTGTTTTCTGTATAGCAGATATCATGACTGTATCCGCACAACACAGTAGTATGGTTATAGTGCATATGCCCATCTGCATGTTCACTTCTATCACGTCACCACGCGCATGTTCATCTCTATCACGTCACCATTTATTTTATAAACTGGACACGACTATAAACATGACCCAATGATAACCGGCTAGGTAGTGATGGTAATAAAAGATGACATGTTTATCTATTTCTTCTGCTTATTATATCCTTATTATATGGTATCACTAGTACAACATTATGTATTATATATTATTATCGTGCTTGTATTACTATTGTATATATTACTGCCTCCTTCATTTTACCACTCACTAGGTCGCTTTCTGACGACCCTGGGTTTGCGTGCCCAGGTTGGGGATCCGCATTACCGTCTTATCAGATAGTGCCTTGAAGTCATATAGGAGATTCCTCATTGAGACTATGCATAGGTATCTTTAGGATTTATTTTTGTTATCTTATTTATCCCTGTTTTTATATCTGTTATGATCACTAACCTCTTTCTGCAGGTATTCTTGTACTTATTTCCTGCTGGAACCCTTGTGTATGGAGGCTATGTCCTGTACGAGGCTTAACGTACGCGTGAGGGTATTTTCACCTCGCGTATGTACGTCGCCATAACGTCCCCGTACCTGCGGGATCTGGGCGTTACATAGTGGTATCAGATCCTAGGTTCACACCTGATGTGAGTAACCACCTAGGTCAATGCTTGGGCTTTTACCTACAGTACAATCAGATTCAGATTCAAACTTTTCTGTATCTGAATTTGGGGATTCCAGCGACGAGTACAAGAATACAATGTCATTGACAATTCATTCCTTGACTCTTTTGTATTCCTTCCTTACAGTTGTCGACCAGAATATCCGATTTCCTTCTCGCTTTCTTTGCATCTTATTGCTTCCAATCCGTTAGTGTTCGTTCACTACAATACTTCTCCATCCCGAGTTCTTTATAGATATCAGAGTGCGCAGCGGACGTGTCGTGGACCCGTAATATTTAGGCTTTGGGGTTGAAAATATTGTTCTTACACCCGAATTGAAATTTTGAGGGCGAAATTTTTTGTAAGGTGGGGAGAAATGTACCCCCCTGATCCCTGATGTACGTATCACAGTATCAGTTTGCGATACGATGTACAAAATTGATTTGACCTCCGTGGTAGCTCGATTGAGCTGATTTCAGTTTCAAAAATTATTTTCTAATATTTTAGATTTTTCAGGATTTTCTGGAATTTTTCTGGATTATTTTAGAAAATCTCCGTAGTCGGTGTCGACCGATACCGATAAGCGGATCTCCGATTTTTAATTCACAAACGGAGTTATATTTTGAGAATCTGCTTTCACCATATATCTTAGAATCATATAAGCTACATTTTGATATTTTTGGAGATTTTTCTGAATTTATCGAAAATCCGGCCAAATCGGTGTCGCCCAGTACCGGTGAAACCTTCCAGGATTTTTAACTTACAAACCGGACTGAATTTCATCAAACCGTTTTTATATTATGTCTCAGGCTAATATTCTCTATTTTTTATAATTTTTGGGCACTGTTCGGAGCTGGTCGAATATCGGGCCAATATAATAATAAAATATTATTATTTTAATCTTTCTTTTTTCCTTTCTTTTATTCTTCCTTCTTCCCGAAGACTCCTCCACCGCCTCTTCCACCGCCTTTTCTCTCTCCCCCTTATTTAAAAACCTTTCCCCTCCTCTCTCTACAACTAAATCTCTCTCTCACTCTCTCGTTCTCCCCCCTCTCTCTTTCTCTCTTCTCTCTCTCTATCTCTCTCACTTTTTCTCTCTCTTGACCTCACTCTGGTTCTGGAGGCAGATCGCCGGCGGCCTCGCCGCCGGCGAGCTGGTGCGCCCAGGTGGCCGGCGCGCCACCGGGCTCCCTGTGGCCACGCGGCCGGTGGCCGGCGCGCCACCGCCGCCACCCTCCTCCTCTTCTTCTCCTTTTCTTCTTTTTCTTCTTCTTCTTCACCTGCTTCTTTTCTCTCTCTCTCTTTCTCTTTTCTTCTCTCTCTCCTCCTCCTCTCTCTCCCGGCCGGACGCACGGCCGCGCCGCCGACGGCCGGGACCGCCGCCGGCGGGCCCCCCTCTTCGCCGCCGGCCAGCTCAGCTGGTCGGCCATGGCGCGCAGAGGCAGCAGCAGCGCCTCCGCTGTTGCTGCTCTGTAAATAATTGGGTTCGGGTGGAACCCGAACCTAATAACCCTATTGGGTTGACACCCTTTAACCATTAAACCCGTTAACCCAAATACCCATTTAACTTAAAGTTTTGGGTTTGGGTTTGGATCTAAACCCGACCCGTTAACCCGTCTACCCGCATCCAACTTATAAAGGTAATTTTCCCTAAAACCCCCTGCTACTTTTTATTATTTGCATTTAAATATTTTTATTACATATTTAACCCTTTTGTTATGATTTAGTATTCGGGCGATATCTGGAGCATTCGGACTCCGATTTGGACGATTCTGGAACCGTTGCAATCGTGGGAAAGAGAGCTACCTTCTTATGGCTAGTTTGTGAGTGTTTTTCTTTTATAAATTATATTTTACTATGTTTAGTGACATTGAGTGATATATCTTGATTATGGATAAAATACGGTAACTATTAATTCTCCACTGGTCATAATCGGACAGTCATTGTAATAGGAATGACCTAGAATATTGTTAGGTATTTCCTAATTTAAAATAAGGATAAGGAGGTAATTATAGTACCAATAAATACTGGCAGAAATAACTCGGACACGGTCATCATACCTGCACAGCCACTGACACTCGGGCCACTAGTTCACTATAATTCATGGACACTATTATTTCATGTATTGTATCACAGTTAGATAACTATTGTCACATGTATACTGATCCACAGATAGTCGATGACACTACACTGTCACTAGACATGACCGCTGGACACCGTTATTTCATACACTGGTATCATCATTACACGGATACTGTAAGTTCACTGGACATGGTATTACATTCTACACTGGCCACTGTTATTGCATGTAATATCACAGAGATATTACACGGATTATGGCTACACATATATGTTCCACTGGTACACGGATATACCAATACACGGACTACCGCATTTCATATTATTGTTATTATCGTTACATGGATGCTCGATACATAGTTATCTCATGTTCACACATCACTGTTACACATGCTCAGTGCACGATTGTACATGCATGTATTGTGTCTTGTCATATGGATCACCGACCATGTTACATGTATTATTGTTCCATGTTATCCCTGTATTCCTGTTATATGATTGTTTCCTGTGATATTGATATTCCCGTTACTGGATACATGAGTTGTTGATATGCGATATGTGGAATCCCACATCTATTGTTTCCCGTTATCGTGTTTTGTGCTATTAACAGAGCTCATGTTATGTTATCGTGTTACATGTACCATTTCCTGTACTTGTTCCTGATATACTGGATAGTGAAAGATAATAAAGATAACTTGGGTATGGGGAAGACTTGACGGTTGACTAGGTCTTGTCAGGTGGATGTCTGGATCCATTGTTTGTCCCACTACAGGGGACGGGGTAGTGCTGGCTACCGTCTGTTACTCATGAGCTCCCGTTTCCCGTTATTATTTTAGCTCATTGAGATTCCCGTTACATGTTACAGCCCTAGCGGGCTGGTCCTGGTCTCAGCAGCCAGGGGTCTGATAGGGCCGTTGTCCCGGTATGCACGGGATACACCCACCTGACTAGAGCTCCTCGACCATGGGTTTCCAAGTAATATAATAAAACAGTATACACAATAGTGATGTCGGGAACACTTGTTATTTGGTCACTCTCTCGTTTGGATAATGGTACCCGTAGGCCATGTCCGGATGGGTTCGAGTAGAGTGCGGGCTCCAGTATGAACTGCCAGTGGTATGGGACACTGGAAGAGATTGATGAAAATACCATATGGTACTGATTGCTACTGTTGTATAAATGACATGACTTGCCTGATACATGTATTCTATCTTATTACTGTTCATGATACTTTATCCGATATCATGTTACCTATATACTTGTTACTTTACCTGGTACATGTTACACTGTCTGTAGTGGCATACTACGCATGTTCTGCATTACATCGCTTTTGTTTTCTGTATAGCAGATATCATGACTGTATCTGCACAACACAGTAGTATGGTTATAGTTCATATGCCCATCTGCATGTTCACTTCTATCACGTCACCACGCGCATGTTCATCTCTATCACGTCACCATTTATTTTATAAACTGAACACGACTATAGACATGACCCGATGATAACCGGCTAGGTAGTGATGGTAATAAAAGATGACATGTTTATCTATTTCTTCTGCTTATTATATCCTTATTATATGGTATCACTAGTACAACATTATGTATTATATATTATTATCGTGCTTGTATTACTATTGTATATATTACTGCCTCCTTCATTTTATCACTCACTAGGTCGCTTTCTGACGACCCTGGGTTCGCGTGCCCAGGTTGGGGATCCGCGTTACCGTCTTATCAGATAGTGCCTTGGAGTCATATAGGAGATTCCTCATCGAGACTATGCATAGGTATCTTTAGGATTTATTTCTGTTATCTTATTTATCCCTATTTTTATATCTATTATGATCACTAACCTCTTTCTGCAGGTATTCTTGTACTTATTTTCTGCTGGAACCCTTGTGTATGGAGTTATGTCCTGTACTGAGGCTTAACGTACGCGTGAGGGTATTTTCACCTCGCGTATGTACGTCGCCATAACGTCCCCGTACCTGCGGGATCGGGGCGTTACACTAATCATCATCAAAAATAGAGTGATGGACTTTTGAGCAAACGGTCTTCCCTTTTTGATGATGGCAAAACTCATAGAGTTATATATGGATGGATTAAAGATAAACTTCATAGAATCTCCCCTTAACTCATGCATAGCATAAAACATGTGGGTATTCAATGAAGCTCATAAACTAAACAAATATAAACATACATGCATAAACAAAAAAAAATAGCATGCATATATAAAATCTAAATTTCTCTCCCCTTTTTGTCAATTCATCAATAAAGTGGTAAAGAAAAACATGATAAATATACATGTGATATAAATTTATGAAGAGGAGAGATGTCAAGTTAACTCCCTCTGTATACATGCATTATGTGGAGAAGGGATGATAACCCATATAAGCATAATATACAATGTATAGATGGAGATGTTAAGCTCCCATGCACACGTGTATCACATAAAGAAAAGAGGTTAAGCTCTTCTTTATATACTACATTCATTATGAATCTATATATAGAGGAGATGTTAAGCTCCCCTTGCATATAAGCAATACATGTCAAAACAAATTTTGAAAATCAATTAAAACAAATTTTGATACCAAAAAAATATGCCAATTGAAAAATAACATGGATATCATATAAAAACTAACCAATTGAAAGTAAATAATCCATGATATCAATCTTTTTAAATTCTAAACTATTTTACAATATAGATACCAATTGTAAACAATTGATACCAATATGAAAAATATAAGCATTTTCTAAAATAAAATATTTTTCTCAAAAGAGTGGGAGTATATGAAATTATTTTTCACCAAAAAACACATAAAGACTTTGGAAACTAAACTTACATATGTTTTATCAAAATTAAAGCATATATATTTATCCAAACATGAAAAGAGCTCATATAGAGTATATGACATCTAATATTAATGACTCAAGGATAGAACATGTATATCTAATAGCTTTGACAAAAGTTACATATACATGAAGCTAAACACATTCTTAAGAAAACATGTACAAAGGTGATATAAAAACAAATATAGGAGTACATGTATAAATATAAAAATCATAAAAAATAAGTTATACAAGTACATGTAATGAGTGCACATGAGTAATAAAGCACACAAACATAAGAATCAAGTATAGCTCACTAATTGTATAAGTATAAACACAAGTTTTAATGTAAATTACATCTAAACATGTAATCAAAACATGATACGCACAAAAACAACAAAACAATGAAGATGAAATAATATGATCATTATTTTAAATGCTAGTATTATTAACACTAGGATATACATAATAGCTAAATAATAATTGAGAATACAAAGAATAAATCTATATAAATATGGGTGTATCTTAAATACTATATATGTAAATCACAATTCTAATAAACATTGTATTTAACCATAATGAGCAGTAAAATCATGACATGCTAAAATTATCCAATATGAAAGCATGTAAACCTAAACATAATATGCTAAAAGCATAAAATAAAAATTAGAGATAGTTAACAAAATCAATTGAACTAATCTCCACTTCTTCAAACATGGTGGTCCTCCCACCAAAACTCCTTGATAACGATGCATCGATTTAAGTGTCTGTTGAGCTTCGATTGCATCCACCATCAATGCACCAATACTCTCACGTCTTGTGAGAGCCCATACTTACATCAAAAGAAATAGGAATAGTTTTGAAGGTTCACCTAGAGGGGAGGTGAATAGGTGAAGGCTAATCTAATGGTCACTTAATGGTGAATGATGCAAATAATGCGGAAGCTAAAAACAATTATGACCAAATTAAACTTCTTACACTAAACACTATGTATAACACAAGAGTGTTGCCGAATTCCCCGTGAAGGGCTCTGGACAAACTCCTCTAGATTCCCCTTGAATGGGTTGAGGTGCCGCGTTGGCTCTCTTGGTTAAATACAAGTGTTAGCAAACAATCCCAAGCAAGTATATCAATGAGCACACAATATATCAAGCATGTATATGTAAAAACAAAAATTGAATGCAAGATATAAACAAGGGATAGAGAGAAAGAGAGCAATCGCAAACACAAGGGATTTGTTTCGAGGTTCGAGCACACTTGCTCTACATCCCCGCCTTCGACACACGAAGGATTTCCACTATGCAAGATCTCAATGGATCTCTCCTCGGTGCCGCAACACCTACAAGCCCTCGGACTCCCTAGTCCCGTACACACGCAAGCCCACCGGCTCGCCGAGGCCGCACCTCAAACAATAGAGTTCGCACCCGAACCCGAAACACCGAGTCCACACTAGGACCCGAAACAATCACGAGCACACTTGCCCGTCTCCTCAAAGAACAAAGTAGAACTTTGGTGATCACAACTCTTGATCACCTAAAATCCTCTCACAATAACACTCCCTATAGGGTAGATAGATCAATGGATGCTCAAGTGTTGATGTGAGAAAACAAGGATGTGAAAGGTGGAGGAAAACTCAAAGACTTTCTTTTAACACACTCTAAATAAAACTCCCTTTAGATATAAAATATTTGCTCTCTATTTTGTGGAGAAAACTCTTTTAAAAGACTGAAAAAAACTGGCTCTAAGAGACTCCAAAATCTTTTCTTGAAACAATGACCAAACCCCCAAATTTATAGGCCAGAAAAATATAGCCGTTGGGGCTTTGTCAGAACTGCCGGTCGACCGGTGCGGTCGACCGCCAACGGTCGGATTTCTGACCGTTGGAGCCACGGTCGACCGCCTGGGTCGACCGACCCACTGGAGCTGAGAGTCTAACTCTCTGTCGGTCGACCCGTGCGGTCGGTTGAACTTTCCAGAGAGCTCTGCTCTCTGGAGCGGTCGACCGGCACAGTCGGCCGTCCTCCAGTACACAAAGGCGTGCACGTTTGTGCACGTCGGTCGACCGATCCAGTCAGCCGACTCCAGGATAAGTCGACTATAAAGGTAGGCAAGTCGACTAGCTGAAGCCTGAAAACAGTTTTCTGGAATTTAAAACATGGTCTTTTTGGCTCAAATAAAATCCCATAAAATACATAAAAATCTACAAAAATAATTTTACCAATATACTTTGATAAACAAACATGCTTGCACAAAATCAAGACATGTTATAAAGGATTGGACTATTTTTGTAACTTGAAAATATTTGGCTCATGATAAAAACTGTATTGTACCAAAACAATATTTTTCCAAAACATGTTTTTCCAAATCTTCATCAAATACAAAAACAAGATATACTTTTAAAGCATAGTGTGTATGGATATGATCCACTACACAAATAAGATGAAATATCTAAGTTTTTGACATTAAACTCTAAACTTGATTTTGGTCAAAAGATATGTAAACATGAAAATCAAAATCAACAAAACACTTGAAATCATCACTTGAATACATGTTTGGATTTTGGTTAAAATTCTTTTCTAAAACAAACTAAATCAAGAGTGTGTGTGTGTGTAAATGTACTTGAGCAATCCACCAACTATCTATCCTTTATATTTTACTCTAAAACAAAAACAAAATCTTATACCTAGACACAAGTCTTCATCTTCTTGAAGTCTTCTCTTGAAGGCTTCTCATCTTCTTGACTTGGTCCAAGCTTGATCCAAAAGCTCCTTGGATCACACCATGCTAGCTCCAAATCTTGACATATTTTCCTTTGTTGAGCTATGCACCTACTAAGATCTTGATAATGAATCTGTCACTAATTAAACACAAGATCATTAGTAAACATAACTTCATGAGTTGATAATCATCAAAACTAGGGTGATAGGCCTTTGGGCCAACAATCTCCCCCTTTTTGATGATGACAAAACTCATGAGGTTATATATGCATGGATTAAAGTAAAGCTTCAAAGAAGCTCCCCCTTAACTCATGCATAACACAAAATAATAAATATATGCAATGAAGCTCATAAATATGTATGCAAATGATGGAGATAAAACATGCAACAAGTATAAATCAAAATCTTTTTCTCCTATTTGCAATACAAAACCATATATGCATAATTAATAAGGAAGACACATACTTCTCCCCCTTAAGCAATGAAAACATGCATATAAACTCAAATACTTCTCCCCCTTTTTGTCAATCATCAACAAAGGGTTCAAAGTAAAAACAAATCAAACAAATTTTTCTCCCCCTTTTTGTCATAAACAAAGAGATCAATAAGGGGTAAAATCAAACATATCAACAAAATATTTTTTTTAATTTTTCTTAAACAAAATTTTGAAAGGTATCAGAGCTTTTGTAAAACAAACAAATTTTAAGATACCACATTGAAGGCAATCATTTTTTTTTTAAACATATTGATACCAATTGACATTTAACAAATATGAAGTTGAAGCATTTTGATACCAATAGTAAACATATGAAAAAAATTTTATTTTTCATCATAAACTTTGTGCCTTTAAAAGTGTGAACCAATTGAAAGTTAAGCACATGAAACTCATATATATGTATGAGAAAGAGTATACCAAGTGAATTTTTATACATACATATATAAGAAAACAAAATATGAGTATATACAAAAATTATCAATTTAGATACCAATTGAAAGAGTCCAATGATACCAATTGACATAACAATAAGATCAAGTGTATATCTCATAACCTACCACCCTTCATATGCTCAAGATAGAAGATTTTCAATGAAGCATACAAGGCATAATCGCCCATCCATCCTCCCATAGATGGTAGGGGTTTTCAAAAAAGATTTGAAAGCATTTTAGCATTGAAAATCACTACCAAATGAAGAACAATAACTAGTTAAAATAATTTTTGAAAAACTAGTTAAAGATCCTTCAAAATCATGAAATCAAAGCATATGTTTTTCATGAATCAAGACTAAATACACAAAGTTTTACACTCAAGATCGATTAAGCTCATAAAAGTGTTCATGAATTAAAGTCATGACAAAATAAATAAAGTGTGAGTGTTCAAAGTCATGTAAGTAGCATTATCATGAAAATGGTCATTGAGGCTCAAAAGTGATCATAAGTCACATTTTTAACAAAACAAAAAACATGAGAAATCATTTTTCATTAAAAAACACTAATCTTCATGGTATATGTATGATTTATCTAAATCTAACAATACACATACATATCCCAAACATAAAAGAGTCTATCAAATGTATTTGCATGAAGGCAAGAGACTCACGGGTATACATGTATATTTATTAGATTTGAATTAAACATACATATACATGAAATAAAACACGAAAATTGGCAAAACAAGTATAAATGGAAGAATCATCAAAACTAGGCTATACATGTGCATATAGTGAGTACAAGTGAACAATGAAGTGCAAACGTATATGAATCAAATGTGGCTCACTACTTGTACATGTATAAATTCAAGTTTTGACAAATACTACATCTAAATAAGATTTTACCACATGAAGCACAAAAATCATAAAACATGAATATGCTATATGATTTCACAAATGAATAAGCATGTAAAATAAAATAGGAGTTTAGAGATTGTCACCAACTCCAAAGCTCCAAATATGGTGGTTGTCCCACCAAAGCTCCTTGATAGTGATGCGTCTAAGATGTGCCCATAAAGTCCATTGCATCCACTACCAAGGCACCAATTCTCTCACATTTTGTGAGAGCCCTCACCTACATCAAAAGCAAATGGTGGGGATTTTGGTACCCATATTTTCTTGGGTCCTTTGGGGTTAGTCTTGTAAGGAACCCAAAATTTTTTATTCATAGCAAAATTTATATGATGTAATCTATCAAAACAAAACTTTGCTAAATGGCCTTTGCGGCCACAATGTGTACATTTGTACACCTTAGGATGCTTATGTGAATGTGTATGATCGTGACGTGCAACATAAGCATATGCATTATGAGGATGATGTGCATGAATGTGTGGAGTTTGTTTCTTTGCAAACAAAGACTCCAACCTAGTATGGTTAAATGCACACGAGTTCAAAGTTAAACTCAAACTATCTATTTTATTTCTCAAATTCTTAATCTCACTATCATCAATGGTAGCATGTAAAGACATGTGAGACATAGAATCATTTTTCTTTTTCTTTTGAAAAATCTTTTCTTTTTCTTTTTCTTTTTCTTTTTCAAACATTTTTCTTTTCAAACAATTATTTTCTTGAAAAACAACTTCTCTTTGTTTTTTCACCAAATCAATTTTATCCTTCAAAATAGTGTTCCCTTCACACAAATCATTTAATTTAGACATAAGGGAAACATTCTCATTTTTTAAATCTTTATTTTCTTTTTCTAAACATGCAATGTTAGATTTAAAAGAATCTTATTCTATATGCATGCAATCAACTTTCTTTTTCAAATTTTTATTTTCCTTTTTAATCATGTCATATTTTTCAAGCAATAGATGACAAAAAGTAGATAGCTCATCATATGACATGTCCTCATCATCGGATTCGGTGTTTACCTCAAGGGGGTTATCCCCTTGGACCATATAGCACACGTTGGAGGTGTCGCTTCCAACGTCCGAATCGCTCCCCGCATAGTATTGATCTTTTTCACCGAGGGAGATGAGGGTATTCCACACTACAAAAGCCGAATCAAAGTTAGAAACTCTAGATAAATAAACATCATCTAGGGTAGACTTTAAAGTATGAAGGGCTTTTGCATTAGCCTCAATATTCTTACCATTTAAACAATATGCGTTATTAGTAGTGGCAAGATATACATGAAAACCTAAGGCTTTGAGGTACAAGGACATCTTCACCTTCCATATATGGATGCTAACAATGTCAAACATGGGTGGTGACATGAAGTTCATGGTGTGTGTACAAAAATATTGTGATTAGCCTAAAAATGAGGATCTTTAACTCTAGGTTGTTAGACCAAATCAGAGTACCAAGCTCTGATACCAATTGAAGGTTCACCTAGAGGGGGGGTGAATAGGTGAAGGCTAATCTAATGGTCACTTAATGGTGAATGATGCAAATAATGCGGAAGCTAAAAACAATTATGACCAAATTAAACTTCTTACACTAAACACTATGTATAATACAAGAGTGTTGCCGAATTCCCCGTGAAGGGTTCTGGACAAACTCCTCTAGATTCCCCTTGAATGGGTTGAGGTGTCGCGTTGGCTCTCTTGGTTAAATACAAGTGTTAGCAAACAATCCCAAGCAAGTATTATCAATGAGCACACAATATATCAAGCATGTATATGTAAAGACAATAATTGAATGCAAGATATAAACAAGGGATAGAGAGAAAGAGAGCAATCGCAAACACAAGGGATTTGTTTCGAGGTTCGAGCACACTTGCTCTACATCCCCGCCTTCGACACACGAAGGATTTCCACTATGCAAGATCCCAATGGATCTCTCCTCGGTGCCGCAACAACTACAAGCCCTCGGACTCCCTAGTCCCGTACACACGCAAGCCCACCGGCTCGCCGAGGCCGCACCTCAAACAATGGAGTTCGCACCCGAACCCGAAACACCGAGTCCACACTAGGACCCGAAACAATCACGAGCACACTTGCCCGTCTCCTCAAAGAACAAAGTAGAACTTTGGTGATCACAACTCTTGATCACCTAAAATTCTCTCACAATAACACTCCCTATAGGGTAGATAGATCAATGGATGCTCAAGTGTTGATGTGAGAAAACAAGGATGTGAAAGGTGGAGGAAAATTCAAAGACTTTCTTTTAACACACTCTAAATAAAACTCCCTTTAGATAGGAAATATTTGCTCTCTATTTTGTGGAGAAAACTCTTTTAAAAGACTGGGAAAAACTGGCTCTAAGAGACTCCAAAATCTTTTCTTGAAACAATGACCAAACCCCCAAATTTATAGGCCAGAAAATATAGCCGTTGGGGCTTTGTCAGAACTGCCGGTCGACCGGTGCGGTCGACCGCCAACGGTCGGATTTCTGACCATTGGAGCCATGGTCGACCGCCTGGGTCGACCAACCCACTGGAGCTGAGAGTCTAACTCTCTGTCGGTCGACCCGTGCGGTCGGCCGAACTTTTCAGAGAGCTCTGCTCTCTGGAGCGGTCGACCGGCACGGTCGGCCGTCCTACAGTACACAAAGGCGTGCACGTTTGTGCACGTCGGTCGACCGGTCCGGTCGGCCGACTCCAGGATTAGTCGACTATAAAGGTAGGCAAGTCGACTAGCTGAAGCCTGAAAACAGTTTTCTGGAATTTAAAACATGGTCTTTTTGGCTCAAATAAAATCCCATAAAATACATAAAAATCTACAAAAATAGTTTTACCAATATACTTTGATAAACAAACATGCTTGCACAAAATCAAGGCATGTTATAAAGGATTGGACTATTTTTGTAACTTGGAAATATTTGGCTCATGATAAAAACTGTATTGTACCAAAACAATATTTTTCCAAAACATGTTTTTCCAAATCTTTATCAAATACAAAAACAAGATATACTTTTAAAGCATAGTGTGTATGGATAT
Organism: Agave tequilana; assembly: GCA_038442645.1. Taxonomy (NCBI): domain Eukaryota; kingdom Viridiplantae; phylum Streptophyta; class Magnoliopsida; order Asparagales; family Asparagaceae; genus Agave; species Agave tequilana. Next base: position 33,664 of record JAVJIF010033729.1, on the reverse strand, counting down.
GATCCACTACACAAATAAGATGAAATATCTAAGTTTTTGACATTAAGCTCTAAACTTGATTTTGGTCAAAAGATATGTAAACATGAAAATCAAAATCAACAAAACACTTGAAATCATCACTTGAATACATGTTTGGATTTTGGTTAAAATTCTTTTCTAAAACAAACTAAATCAAGAGTGTGTGTGTGTAAATATACTTGAGCAATCCACCAACTATCTATCCTTTACATTTTACTCTAAAACATAAATAAAATCTTATACCTAGACACAAGTCTTCATCTTCTTGAAGTCTTCTCTTGAAGGCTTCTCATCTTCTTGACTTGGTCCAAGCTTGATCCAAAAGCTCCTTGGATCACACCGTGCTAGCTCCAAATCTTGACATATTATCCTTTGTTGAGCTATGCACCTACTAAGATCTTGATAATGAATCTGTCACTAATTAAACACAAGATCATTAGTAAACATAACTTCATGAGTTGATCATCATCAAAACTAGGGTGATAGGCCTTTGGGCCAACAAGTTTTTGTGCCCAAACTTTCTTGGGTCCATGGGAGTTAGTAGCTCTCCTAACCTAAACTTCTTACTTGTAAAATTTAAAGTATTTAACCTATCATAATAAAATTTTGCAAAGTGGCCCTGAGTCCTAACGACCACAATGTGTACAAGTGTATATTCTAGCATACAATCAGTCATGTGTGTGAGCATGATGAACATGTGTATGCCGCGAAGGGTGTGCATGCAAATGCGGAGCATATTTCTTGCGAAATATGGATTCCAACCTCGTGTGGTTCATGACATATTGGTTCAAAGTAGAGCCCAACAATCTATATTCTTCTTTAAAGTACAAATATCATAACAATACTTGGAGAAGATGTGGAGCATGCAAGAGAAACAAAGTTCTTATCACTAGGAGGTAAAACAATATAATCATGACAAACATGAGAAGTAAAATCATTTTTAAAAAAAATATTTTCTAAAGAAATATATTTCAGTTCTTTAGAAATCAAAACAATTTTGTTTTAAAGAACCATTATCTTTTAAAACAAACTCAAATTTCGAAAATAAAGCATCATTGTTCTTCAAAACAATATCCAAAACATTTTTATTTTTGAATGACTCATTTTTATTTAAAACAAGATCAAGTTGAGTTTTCATGGAATCCCTTTCACTTGAAATCTCAACTTTCTCTTTCAAATAAAATCGAGCTTAGAAAACAATAACTCATTTTCTTTCTTTAAATCAAAACTCTTCTTTTCAAAAGTCTGTACTTTGCAAGCAAATCTTCACAAAACAATGAAAGCTCTTCATTCAACATGTGTGCATCATGATCATCATTTTCATCGTGAGAAGTACTAGCACAATCATCTAGATGTGAATCTAAAGTTACCTTAAGAGAGTCATTCCCTTGAACTATGTAGCAAGCTTGGTTGAACTCATCTCCAATAAATTCTCTCTCCGAAATGTTTGAAGCTTGTTCCTTGTGAGAGATTAAAGTGTTCCACACTGCAAAAGTGGAATCATAATGAGAAATCAAAGAAATATGTTCTTTACAAAGTGTGTGCTTCAGTGCATCCAGGGCTTATGCATTAGCCTCTAAATACTTACCATTATCAACATATAATTTATTGATAGTGACAAGATAAACATGCAATCCTAGGACTTTTAGGTAAGCACTCATTTTAAATTTTTACATGTCAATGTTAGAAAAATCAAACATGGGTGGGGAAAGATAATCCATGAGTGGTAAGAATATGTGTGCAAAACAAATAACTAGATTAGCAATATGAGGATCATTTCTAGGTGGTTAAACTGAATATCAGGAGTGCTAGCTCTGATACCAATTGAAAATATACTTAGAGGGGGTGAATAGGTGTAGTGTTAATTTATATGACAAATAATGCGGAATTAAAATAAATGCTAACACACAATGTATAACCAAGAGTGAAGCCGAATTTCCCGTGAAGGGCTCTAAAACTTCTCCTCATGATTTGTCTAAACAAAGAGTTGAGATGCTTCAATAGCTCTCTTGGTTGAATACTAGTGTGAACACATAAACAATATCAAGTATGAATAGATATGAGTAAGAATAAAAATACAAGATATAAGAGTAGAGAGTAGAGAGATAAAGAGATCCAAACGCAAATACAAAGATATGTTTCGAGGTTCGAGTCACCGCTGTACGTTCACGCCTTCACACAGAAGAATTTTCACTATGTCCACCAAGGGCCTTTCACAAAAGGACCTCCACCGAGAAATTACAACGATTACAAACTGGAGTACACAACTCCAACTTTCTTACACCTCTATATAATAGGGTAGGCACAAAGTCAAACACAAAGTAAAGAAAGAATACAACTTGGTGATCACAAATATCACAAACAATACTTGATGATCCAATGACCATAAACAAAACCTTTCACAATACAATATCCTAGAGGATAGATTTGTAATGAAAAGCTCAAGTATGCGAGTGAACAAAGATTTTGAAAAAGAAACACAAAGAAAAACACTTGGGAAAACTCTTGAAAAGATAAAGGAATTGGAGAATAGAAACTAGATTTCCAAAACTTGTTTTCTTTTGATTTTCCAAAACTTTAAAACAAATGGAGATTTTGATTTTGAAAGTCTAAAAACTTGTTTTAAAAACTTACTGAAAACTCAGTTGAATATTGAAATTTTAGCTCTCAAAAATATATCAAAATCTGGCCAAGAAAACCCTTTTAAATAGCCCAAACAAAAACTAGTCATTAGTGGCAAAACCCAGGCCAAACTGGACTGTCGGTTGACCGGCGAACGGTTATTTTTATGACCGTTGGGGTTTCCGGACGACCGCCCCCAAAACACAGGCAGCGTAACTCCCTATCAATTGACCACCCGGTCAACCGGGGCCAACTAGAAAGTAGGGTTGACCAGTCGGTCGACCGCCAGTTGGGCTCATGCATGTGTGCATGTCGGTCAACTGGTCGGGACCGAGCTAGCCTGCGGTCGACTAGTCGGTCCAAAACTACAATTTAAAAGGGATTTAAAACCAACTTGTTAAATCCATAAAAATTCAATTAAATCTCAATAAATTTCACAAAGATAAGTTCATATAAATACTTTAAAGTACAGATATGTGTGATAAAAAATCAACACATATTACAAACAAGTGAATTATTTTTGAGGTAAAGAAATTAAAGCTTAAACCAAAACCTGTATTTTTCAATACCCAAACTTTTAAATAGAAACTTTATTTTTCTATAAACTTGTATAGATAGAAAAATAAGTTATTGAAACATATTTGAAGCATGATGTGCATAGATAGAATCCAATACACATAGTAAATGATATATACTTATTTTTGACAATAAATACAAAATAAGTTTTGATAAAAACAAAATTTAAACACATAAACTAGATACATCAAAATAAGTTTTGTATAAGAAATCTAATATACATATAAACCATGCAAACTTCTTTTAGTGGAATCTATTCATGAAACCGATATATATATGCTTGATAATCCGAAACTTAAAACTGTATACATGATAAACCAAAACTCATAGAAGTAAGTTTCTATAAACCATGTAAGCTCTAATATGTGTAGATAGAATCTAACACATATATAAACCATAAAATTAATTCTATTGAGATATAAACCAAATAGATATAATCTTGAAAGCGAAATGGTTAAACCGAAAACCAAACTATAAACTTGTGTGTGAACTTGAGCAATTCAGAACTAATATATCCTTTACATTTTATCCTTAAAAAAATTTAAAATTTACAAACTTAGACTCAAGTCTTCTTGAAAATCTTTTATTGAAAATCTTCTTTTCCATCTCGATTTGATCTAGACTTGATCCATGAGCTTGACTCCTCTTTGAGTACTTGATGCGATCTTGAAGTGCGAGCTTTTGATTTAACATGTGATAGCTTCAAAACTTGACTTCGAATCTTTTTATTGAAGTTAAACACCGACTAAGATCTTGATTGAATATTTGAAACTTAATAAACACAAGATCATTAGTACTATAACCACATGAGTTAATCATCATTAAAACTAGAGTGATGGGCCTTTGGGCCAACAGGGTATATATAAAACCCCTTTTTAGTTAGAGCTATTTTTTCAAAAAACCCTCCAAAATAAATAATATCAAAAACTGACCCCAAGTTAATTCCAAAAACATACCTCTGACATGCCACGTCGGCGATGGGGAGCGATTTTTGTTTCATCCGGGCTTGGCAACAACAGACAAAGCAATATTTTTTTCTTCTGAATTTTGGTTTCATCCGATGTTGCAACCCCGGACAAAGCGGACCTTGGCAAAAAAAAATGTCAAGGATGCTTTGTCCGGAATTGGTAAACCCAGACAAATAAATTTTATTTTATTTTATTTTTTTCTATTGTTTCCATCATTTTACTCCAAACTAAACTTATCTTAGTTGATAAAGTGGGGGACTTAGAATCATTAAGTCGTTGGTTCAAATCTTGACACAAAAAATATTGCTTTTGCCGAGGATCAAACACAGGTCACTCATGTGGCAAGCAAGAACACTCATCATTTTACTACAATGATTTAATGATAATAACTCTCTCTTAATTCTATTTATGCTTCCAGACAAGAAAAAAGATAAATAAAATTCAAAAAATTTGTTCGTCCAAAATTGCCAACTCCGGACGAATCAGACTTGGCAACTTCGTGCCCAAGTCAGGCTAATCCGGGTTTGACAACTCTGGACAAGTCAAAATTTGAAAAAAAATATTTCGCTCATATGGGTTATCAACCCCGGACGAACAAATACATAGCAAAAAAAAATATGATCGTCTCGGGTTGGCAATCCGAGATGAACCTAAAAAATGACCCGGAGCCGCGAGGGCGCCACGTAGGCGGGGTGAACTGCCTCGCCGCCGACGTGACATGTCAAAAATCAGATTTTGAAATTAATTTGGAGGAAGGTCGATTTTTATAATTATTTATTTTGGAGAGTTTTTCTGAAAAAAGCCTTTTTAGGACAACCCTATGGCTATCCGTCACTCTCCATTTATAGCACTTTACTTATTGCCGCCAACGCATATGCATCAACAACCAACCAAGCAAAGCGGGGAGATTCTGAACATTTCGGTTCAGTGAGGCCGGTTTGATCCCTAAATGGTTATTTGGTTTTGCTCATAAAACCGCCTCCTTGGGGAACAGATATTACCAGCCCCAAAAATGAGAAAAGCCCCCCTCCCGGTGCCCCCCCCCCCCCCCCCCCCAAAAAAAAAAAAAAAAAAAATCACAAGCGTGCCATTATATTTTTTTTTCTCATTTTCTTCCTCCTTCCTTCCCTCTATCCTCATCCTCCTCTCACGCCCTCCCCAGCGACCCACGCCCTCCCTGACGTACCCCTTCCCCCGCGCTCCCCCGACCTCTCGGCCTTGCCTCCCTCCCCGGAGCTCCCCTTCTCCCCCACCCCTTCCCCCTCCCCTCCCCTCCACCCCGCTCTCCTCCCCCAGGCCCCCCTTTCTGTTCGGCCACTCTGGCTGAACAGAGCTCCGGCCGAACAAGAGCTCCCTCTGCTCGGTCGTCTCTGTTGGAGGGGGAGGGGGAAGGGGTTGGGAGGAGGCCGGGGGGAAGAGGGGAGCTTCGGGGAGAGGGTGAACCGGGGAGGTCGGGAAAGCGCGGGGGAGCGGGAAGTCGGGGAGGGCGTGGGTCACCCGGAAGGTCAGGGGGAGGAGGAGGGGACTGCGGGGGAGGTCGGGGGGAGGGGGAAGAGGGGGAGGGGGAAATCACCAGCTTGGGGGAGGCCGGAGAAGTTTGGAGGGGAGGAGAAGAAGATGAGGACATTTTTGCTATTTTCGAAATTTTAGGGGGGCTTTTTAAATTTTGGAGTGCCTTGATCCCTGGGGGCTTTTATCAGTTTTGGGATGGCAACGTCCGTTCCCGGCTCATTGCGGATTCTCTCCAGATCAGAGAAACAAAGGAAAATGGCAAGCCTGACCCGGGGCCGGAACCCCTTCGCCGTCGCCGCCGGCGGTGGGCCCAATCACCCAGCATTCACCCGAGCCCACCAGATCGGGGCCCTGACCCTCGTCGCCGTCACCTTCATCCTCACCAGAGCCTTTCAAAGCATCTCTTGCCCTTCTTCTTCCTTTACTTCTTTTGCTCCGGCCGCTTCGTCAGCCTCTTCCGCCTCTCTCTTCGATCGGAGCCCCGGCTCTCTCATCTGGCCCCAGCGAGGGTTCGGGCCAAGCCTCGACCTCAAGATCTACGTGTACGACGAGCGAGAGATCGACGGGCTGAGAGAGCTGATGCGCGGACGAGATGGGAAGATCTCGGCTGAGGCTTGTCTCAAGGGACAGTGGGGGACTCAGGTAGGGTTTTGATTTTATTGTAACTTCGCAACAAAAAAGATTTTAATTTTGAATCTATTGAAGGATTATTTGTTGTGTTATAGCATTCTTCTTCCATTTGGATGGAGTTTTTCCTTCAGTTGAATAGTGAGGATTTCTCAAATTACGTTTTTTTGACTGATCTTCCATCACACTTCAATTTCTATAATTGATTTTTTGAAAATGGGTGCATGTGAATGTGTATTTGAGTGAGATATGCAGTGGCTTGGTTATTAGTGAACTGAAAATGGTACGATGCAAAAATGAGTTGCAATGAAGAGTAAAATGTTGTCACACTGTTAGGAATCTGGCTCTTCCAAAAAAACAAGAAGAGAGGCAATACACAAGTACACGGGGTTTAGCCAAAACTGGCCTACAGCCACGAGCAAAAGCACCCAAGAAAGTCTCATGTATTAGAGAGAATATTACAAACTATGGGGGCATTGCCTCCGATCTTCACCAAATCTCTCTAATACAAAAGGCTAAAAGAATCTTCATCTCCACAATACAAAAAATTCTACCAATCACAAGAAATTTACTTACAAACAATGACTACACCCAAGAGAACACATACAAAGAAGGCTTCCTAGTGTGACATGGTCTGCTAAAGGGCTTGATTTGTTATCTCACTTGGCACAATCTATCGGAAGGGCATAGTTGTTTTATGGCTCGTGTGTTAGGACCATAGGTTTAAATTGAGTATTACTAGCTCTTTTATAGGTTCAAATTGAGTGTCATATGTCGAACTAATTGAATGTTGGGTTGGAAGTGAATGATGCATAGGGTGTCTACATAGACAACACGGCATTGATGCAGAAAAGTGGTGCCATGCTTATCAAATTTTGAATGAAAGGTTTCTAATTTCCGAATTCTTTATGCTTGATACTGCAGCGTATAATTACTGATGTAAAACCACCTGGATCGCAATCACCTTCAAATCACAACCAAAATTTAAATTGCGAACAAGATAAGGTTTGGGTTTCCACCCCTTGCACGGGCTTCTCACCCTAAACTCGAGAGCAGCAGAACTCAAGAATTTAACAAATAATTTGAGGAAAAGTTTTAATCATTCATTAATTGATTTCAACAAGATAGTCTAGGGGGCCTTATATAGGCTTTACAAAAGAGAACTACTGGGAAATAACCGATGTGGTACTAAATGCCCACAAAGGAATACAAATAAAGCTAAAGCACCAACTCAAATAAAGCTGAAATAAAATACTAAATCCTCTAAATAAGTAAAGCATGAAAAGATAAATGGGAACTGCGTGATGTCCTCATCAATTCCCTCAGGGTGGGAGGAACTCGACCCTGTCGAGTGAGGACTCTCCTCACGAAGCATCTCAATCGGGCCAAGGTGATGGTCGTAGCAGCAGCATGGGAACATCATGTCGAGACCATGGTGGCGGAGGAGGAGCTGGTCTCCATGACAGATCGGTGGTGGAAAATAGCGGCACGATCAAGGAACAAAGAGTAGAGCGAGGTGCATCATCCTGGCTGAAAACGGAGCTGATACCAGGATCTCACGGGCTATCCATCTCATAAGCAATGTATGCAATCCTCTTAAGAGTCACTTCGAAATCTTTACGCCAAGCATGCAACTTTCTTGTGGCCTCAGAGTGACTCGTAACCATTACCCTATCATCAACTGTAAATTCCTGCAAAATACTATGTGGGTATGCAGCAAATTTGTAGGTGTTATTGCAAGTTGCTATCAGCCTAGTGATATCATCAATATGTGCAACAGGCAGATGCAATGCATTAGGTATTCTAAGCATAACTCCTAACGAAGGGAGAATGAGAGATATGATATGCCTAGAAGGACACACACCTAACGATGGAGGTACAGAGGACTCGGACACAAACTCTAAACAACCCGAAAAAGAAGTATTAGAAACTCTCTGCTGGACCTTGGCAAGAAATTCAGGTGACTCCCTAAAAGATGAATTGATAGGAATCACCATAAAACTAGGTTCAACACAAGGAGACTCGAATGGCTGATTAGGCACAGTGGGTATATTAGGCTCAACTGTTTCGTCCACGTCATCATTGGCACTATCAGAAGACATGTGAATTTCATCAATAACCTGTGTGACAGGATCAACGGCTATGTCTTCAATTATATTAACAGTTTTAGAAGAAACTTGGTCTTCCTTAACAGTCTTCGAATCGTCAACTTCATCAGTGGGTAAAGTTCTAACATGTTGACTTTCCGAGGGGCATTGATAATTATAATGTCCATAGCCCTTACATTTAGAACATTTGACCTTGGCATTGACCAGCGTCTTGAAAGTCAAGTCCAATCTTAAGGCCACATCAACGGCATCTTCAACGGTGTCTAGGTCATAGGGGCCAGTAATCATAGCATGTTTTATTTTAGGCCGTAAACCCCAAATAAACCTAGTTAGAGTCTCAGAAGGGTGCTCTCTCACTTCACTGCAATGGGTTAAGTCCTTAAATATGGTAATGTACTCATGAACGGACATATGACCCTGATGGAGATTGTGTAACTGGTCTAAGTGGGAGTCCCTATCATGGTGATTAGTCATGATGACTCAAGCAAGCAAGCAGATGCAATGGAGAGCCCTAAAGTCAGTTAAACTAAATGTATGCACTAAACAAAAAAATTCCCTAAAGTTTAAGCTTTAAATGTAAATAAAAATGCATTCCTAAAATGATGAAAAGATGCAACCACTAGATCGAAGCAAATAGCATTTCTACCAACAAATTATAGCGATCCGTATAGTAATTGCAAGTAATCAACAGTTAACGAATTAGGTCAAGTTGTGATATCACCTGAGGTGGAGTTGTTCACGCCTGGGAAGGCGACCGTAGCTCAAACCTGAATGAGACTGCTGTAGGCGCGTAGTACTAGTCGTCACGAATCCACTGCCTCGAAAACGGGTCAATTCGGACTTGAAACGAGTCCTGAACGGTCGTCTGAAGTGATGCGACGATTCTGGACTGTGCTGACTCAGTGTCTAGTTGACTCAGGCCGAGTCAGACTGAGTTGGACTCGGCCAGACCAATCGATTTGGATCCGACCGACTCGACCTGTTTCAATCCAGTGATTTGATTAAAACTGGGCTGGGGTTGAGAACTCAACCCGATCACTTCCTCTTCGATCAAGTCCTAGGGCTTGGAGGGAGCTTCAACAGCGGCGGCGACGGTGATCTCTCCTTCGACTGGAGCAGCGGAGATCTTCAACAGCGGCGGCGGCTCTGGTGATGGCAACCTGGGGCGATCGCCGGCGAGGCTGGAGATCGGGGGATGATCAGCGAGGCTGGAGATCGGCGAGTGAGAGCAGAGGAAGAGTTTGGAGGAGGCGACGTCGAAGATCTCGGCGAAGGCGAGGAAATCAAGCGGCGGCGGTGAAATCCGGCGACAGATGAGGTCGGCGAGCCTTCTGGCAAGGACTTCGATGCTCTTATGAGGGCGATGAAGCCCCGATGATGCTTTGGCGAGGACGACGAAGCTTACGGCGGCTGCTTGATGGCGGCGTGGGGCAGGGATGACGACAACGACGAGCGGCGGCGGTGGATGAGACCTGGGGCGACGTCGGCTCTGTCGGGGACTGAGATGCTGGCGGCGGCGTAGTCCTGGATCGACGGCGAGGGCGTCTTCGTTGGGCAGAGGTGAGGACGAAACTTTGTCGGCGTCGGCCCAGCGAAGTCGCAGCGGCGAGGATGATCGACGACGATGATGACGTCGTTGGGCAGAGATGAGGACGGTGGACTGGCGGCGGCGGCGGAGAGCGTGGCTGCGAACGGCGGCAGTGGCGTGGATGGTCACGGGCGGCGGAATTTGGTGATCAGGGAGAGGAGATGAACAGTGGGAATTTGGATTTTCCAGGGATTTTCGTTGATGATTTTTTTCACTGTAATTTTTTTTTTTGAAATAGTGTAATCTTTTTTTTTTTTTTTGAATGGATCTAAATCTGGAGCTGATGTAGATCTAGGGTTTGAAGACTGGAAGAAAATTTGAAAAAAAAGCAAATATTTGAAGGGGATTGAAAACCGGTGCTCTGATACCAAAATGATGTAAAACCACCTGGATCGCAATTACCTTCAAATCACAACCAAAATTTAAATTGCGAACAAGATAAGGTTTGGGTTTCCACCCCTTGCACGGGCTTCTCACCCTAAACTCGAGAGCAGCAGAACTCAAGAATTTAACAAATAATTTGAGGAAAAGTTTTAATCATTCATTAATTGATTTCAACAAGATAGTCTAGGGGGCCTTATATAGGCTTTACAAAAGAGAACTACTGGGAAATAACCGATGTGGTACTAAATGCCCACAAAGGAATACAAATAAAGCTAAAGCACCAACTCAAATAAAGCTGAAATAAAATACTAAATCCTCTAAATAAGTAAAGCATGAAAAGATAAATGGGAACTGCGTGATGTCCTCATCAATTACTGGAGACTAGAAAATTCAGATGCGAAAACTGATAATTGGAAGTACCTTGGTGTACTGTGTTTTAATTAAATGTTTCTATCTATTGGACATTCCCCGTTGTGTGGCATTTTGCTTCCATGGCATATAGACTGGCCAATAAATGTATTGACACATCTGTTCATATTTTCTTGGTTATTTTCATCGCTTTGTATCTGACAGGCTAGAAGTTTAGGTATGAGTGATGGTTCTCGATTTTTGGTATTGTTGTTAGATCGTGTATAGGCCATACCTTGGATATATTTTGAAAAGAAGCATTTATTCTGTCTTTTTGTTCTTATTTTGTTTCCTTTGTGTAGGTTAAAATACACCAATTACTTCTCAAGTCAAAGTTTCGGACATCAAATAAAAAAGAAGCAGATCTTTTCTTTGTTCCATCATATGTCAAATGTGTTCGGATGATGGGAGGCTTGAATGATAAGGAGATTAACCAGACATATGTGAAGGTAAAATATGATGCTGGATTGTGCAATTTCCATTATCTTACATTAGACAGTCCTCTAGACATTCCTGTATATTTCTAGGAGGTAAAGGCGCTTACCTGCAGGTGTGATGGAACCGTCTATTTGTTCTTCTCCCTGCTGCTAATTAACACAACTTTTGAAGTTTGGTTGCAACTGCTTATGATGACACAGTACTGCTTATGCCATCTTAAGACAGATCATGACAAGCCCTATTTTCTTGAATTGTGTCGATAATTGTTGTACTTTTCTCCGTCTTCTATTTTTCTTCTTTTTTCAGGGTTTGATCACTATCTAATTCTTAATGAAGGTTCTAAGTCAAATGCCACATTTTCGCCTATCAGGTGGTCGGAACCACGTGTTTGTCTTTCCCAGGTGCTGTACTTTGATGAAATTTTTGCAATACTTCTGTTGATTATTGATGGTACATAATCTCTTTTATAATGAATGATCTATGACTAATAAGTAACACCAGAGGTTCTAAAAATATTCATGAATTAATTGCAGTGGTGCTGGTGCCCATTTGTTTCGCTCCTGGGCAACTTTTTTGAATCGATCTATCATTCTTACTCCAGAGGTACAACGTGCATGCTCTTGAGGTTCTATCTTGAACAATGACTGTTATTGCTGCAATTATTTCTTTTCACAAGAACTGTGTTTGCTTCCAGTGTATTTATTTTCATTATAATCATCTACTACTCTTTATGGTTAGTACTGTTTACCAATTGCCATATTATTATGCTTACCCATAGAACAATATCTTCCCAAGACACGCTGCAGATTGATTACAAAGTTTTTAGACTAATTCACATTGCCAATAGAGCATTGTTTATACATGCTTGAAACAATCGTGGAAGAGTTGTTGCTGGATTTTTTATCACATCCTGGGATTGAAACAACTTAGGTGAAGTATTTGCTGAATCTCAATCAAATGGAAGGGTTAATGCAATTGATATTGATTTTTATGAACATCCCATGTAGTTCAGTTTCATTAAGAATGTGCTAAAACATACGAGAGAGGGAAAATTAGAAATAGCTGTTTTACTGAAATGTCTTTTTCTTTATGTACCTTTCACCATTCAAATAAACTAGATTTTCTAGCATGGTCAATAGGGACTTTAGTTCATTTTCTTCAATGTTTTAAGTTTTTATTAAGGTAGTAGGTTCTGTTCACTGATAATTCTGGTGGAGATCTATTATTATTAGCAATCTAATTATTTATTACATCCAAAGTAGTAATCATCATCTCATCTCGAAATCTTATGTAAAGAATTTGATTCAGATCCCAACTTAGGCATGTATTTTGCCGCAGGAAGCTGGTTGAGTGCTTCATTGTGAAATTCACATGACAAATTGGATAGCCTTGGCCAGGTTTTAACTTATTCCTTAATGGTTTGCCTTAACTTCTCCCAATGACGACCTGATTAAAGGAATAGTGTTGATAAAGTGTCATGGCTAGATTAAATATAATCAGAATCTAATTTGTTTCTGCCCATTAGGTCAAATATGGGGATCGGGGTCCATACAAAATGTTGGAAGTCTCGGTATTTGTATCAATACTGGTATCAGCCGTAGGTTGTTGGCATCAAAATCTGCTTTAGTAGCAATAATTGGTCTTCGATCTCAGTCATATCAACAAATTCGGTATCGTCTTGCTAGTATCAGCTATATCGGTATTGAATATACATTTGGTATAGGTGATATTTTAAACCATGGTCCATATATTTATGAAAATTAATTTCGACGCTAGGTGTCACACAATTTTTGTGCTGTTGTGTAGTACAAAGTTATAAATCTCGAGGAGGATTTAGCTCCATCGTTTTTCTAAATTGAAGCATATAAGTGGCGAAATGGCCAGTTTTTAGAGATAGTAAGACCACCTGAATGAGCCAAACATTAAGATGTTCATGTTCATTCATTTATTTGAATGAGCTTAGAATTTCTTTCAAGCTATGTTCGTTAATTTAATGAATGAGCTCGAGTGAGCTTTTAACGAGCCCGAACTGAGCCGCACCCATTCTCAAGCTTCTATATTCCATTTACAATCAAGAATATAAAGAGCCAGTGATATTTAATTTCGACAATCAAGAGTCTTATTTTATTTTTATATTTTAGAAAATTACTTTTTGTCCAAAACTGATGTAAATAAATGAGGATTATAAGTTTAATTTAAGTCAAGACGTCAAGACAATGTGATTATAAAGATATAAATATGAAAATAAATATATGTAATGTATCAAGCTTCATATTAAGTCTCACCTAGTCTTTGTAATTGAGTTTGAACCCAAGCAGGGCTAACCCCGTGCTTGTGTTTATTTAATGATTTAGCTGAGCAAACAAAAAAAAAAAATCAAGCTTGGCTCATTTAATTCTAATCAAGCATGAAAGGAATTTTTACTTAAGGACCATAGGATGAACTTTGAGGTTTCCAAACTTTTTCTACAGCCTTACTTGAAAAACGGAAACATTTTAAGATATTAGGAAGGTATACAGCCTAATAAACTTAAACATAATTAACTTTTCTTTAATAGAAGTATATTAGATTTTAATTAAGTCAATATTGATACCAATCAACTCAGTAAATAAGCCGAAGTCTAACATGAGCTTAAACTGAGACTAAACAAACCTTATATGTGAGAGAGAGAGAGAGAGAGAGAGAGAGAAGAGAGAGAGAGAGAGAGAGAGAGGCGACAAAGGGGGCCCAACTACGTTTGCTTCCATTCCAACGGCTCTTATGATTGGGCTAATCGATTACTCTCCTATGGGGATGGATATGCAGCAAAACTGAACGGAGGGGATGGAACTACCAATCTTGGAACCTCATGTGAAACGAGCTTGAACACGAGTTGAGTTTGAACGAACCATGTTAATTTTTGCTCATATATTTTATTGAACATAGATTTGTGTTCAAGCTTGGTTCTTTTATTTAGCGGATAAACACAAACAAGTTTTTACCGAGCTGAACTTGAGCGGAGTTTCAAGCTTTCCTAGGCTTTCTACTGCCCCACTTTTGTCCATCAAGTATGCTCATTTTTTCAGTCATGCTAGTTACATTCCATATATTCTAATTCAAAATTCTTCATATTCTAACGATACATTTCTACTTTGGAAGCTATCTCTTCTCTACTCCCATCAACTGATAGTATTTTAACTAATATCATACATAGTAACTTCATTTATTAGCGGTGCAAAGGAATGGACTTAATGCCGAATCTTGGTGTAAGCTTGTGGTGATAAGGAATGGGAATGGCTCTATCTTCCCTCCAGTTGTTCTCAGCGGAGAGCAACTGGTCCATCATGCATTTTTAATCAAATAAATCTCTGAAAGGAGACAAAAGGATAAAAGAGGAAATGATCAAATATGGGTAGTCTGAGCCATGAAAAGCATGCAGGCAAAGGATCAGTGCTTAATTTCTTAGTTTGGGAAACTGAAAGTGCTCATGTGTTTTTAAATGCAAAAAACTGCATCCTCTCTTTAACATCTTGTTGAAACTGTTCCATTTCGGCTGAAACCATCTGTACCTAACTAGGTGTCCAAATCCTTTGATTATTTGGTTTTTCTCCGAGTGGAACTCAGCTGCTTTAATCAATGTTTCACTTTGGTCAATGAATTTTTTGTAGAGTCACATAATATATGTGAATCAAATTTCAGTTCTTCCCATTTTCACTTGTTTTTCCAGTCATACAACCATTAATATGTTGTCATGATTTTAGAGCCCTAATGTTCTGAGTCCATATTGTGTTGGACCTATTGGTACTTGATCTGACAAAACTTGTACTATACATAAAGTCATAAACTGCTTAAGTCAACACCTATGGAGCATGGACGCGGACACGGGTGTCGGACACGATGCGAACATGGGACATTGGTAAAATCCAAAAAAAAAGGATACGGGGACACGACAATCAATATTTTATTAGTATTGCATATAGATAAATTTTTTTTTCATGTTCCTAATTTTTTGATTTTCTCTCATACTTTCAAAGATGTGTATATCTTCAATTTTTTCAACGGTATTTTACGAAGTAGATATTTCTATATCTACCTATATGAGTAGAATAATGAATAATTAACTTATCAAAAAATAATCAAATATGAATAATTAGTTTTATTAAAGGTAAGATGAAAAACAAAATAAAATCTAAATAATTTACATCAATAGCTTCTATAAAGTAACAAACATAACAAAAACTAGTACCTCACCTAGTTCGTGATGAGTGAAAATTCTACTAACATGTTTACTTTTTGTTAGAATGACATTTTTTTTTCATATTTATGTAAGTGATATGTGACTTTTAGATATCTAATACATTATCTTTAAATTTTATTTAATGCCGACACGACGTTGGACACGGTGCCGACACGTGATTTTATGATTGTTTAAAATCGGACATGGCATCAGAGTGTCGGATATGTGTCGGGCAAGTGTCTTGCAAGTGTCGGTGTCCGACATGTGTTTGACACGGTGTCGTGCTTCATAGGTCAACACTTTTGGCTAGCCTCTATCATAGCCTTGACGCCTCACCAAACAATTGCATTGAGGGCTGTGGGCAGCAGCTCATAACTGGTTTAAATGGTCATGGTTTGACAATTTTCCTGATAACTTACTTGAGTATTTAATTAAAATATAGTTCCCTCAGCATATTAAACATGAATTCTAGGTTTGTGATTTGTTATCTATAAACTAATGTATTCTTTCGATTGAAGCTTCCTTTATGAATCTGTAATAAAATGTCTCTCATTCATAGTACAGGGTGATCGGACAGACAAACGTGATATAAGCTCGTTTAATACATGGAAAGACATTATCATCCCTGGTAATGTTGATGATGGGATGACTACATTTTATGGGAGCACCATAGTCCAACCTGTCCCATTATCAAAGAGGAAGTATTTGGCTAACTTTCTAGGACGTGCCCAGGGAAAGGCTGGTCGTCTTCGATTGGTGGAGCTGGCTAAGCAGTATCCAGAAAAGGTTAGCCTTTTAAGTTTGTAAATTCTCTTTTAATTTGCAATTTTTCTTTCATGTTCCTTCTGAAGCATGAAATACATGAATGTAGGAAATGGTGTCTCTGATATATATGCATATTCAGAATACATACTGAATTGTTATTCTTCTAAAAAAAAAAGCTAAACTATTTTATATGTTGGAGTTGTGTTATAGACTATTATCTATTTGCAGGTTTAGGTGTCATTTTCATTTGAAACCTATGAAGCATGGATATGGATACAGAACACGGGTGCGACACAATACAGATCCCAATACAACTAATTTTTAAAAAGCAGGACATGTGTATAGAGTGAATATGACAAAATTCATGTTGACACCCACACACGCACACAAAAAATACATAGGCACCAAGTACAAACATGGTATACGAATACAAACATGATGATGTGATACAGCTGTGGATACATCTTGGAGTATTAATAATAAAATTATATTTGTGTGCAGATTAATATTCATTTGTGTATCATGCATTTGCAAGTAAGACTACAACAGTTGAAAGAGAACATTATTATTTAACATTTTTTGAGTTGTAAAAATCAGTAATTACCTTAACAATAATATTATTTATTAAGAATCTCTTCTTAAGAAATCAAACAAATTGTATAAATGCAATGCATCTGTAAATAGTAGAACTATAAACCCATTATTTAAACGTAATCTAGAGATTTTAATTTTCAAGTCTTAGACGCGTCAATATGTCTCTAGAATGTAAAGGATACATTGCAAATTTTAAGACACGTTAAAAGGAGTATCCGGCACATATCAATCAAGTTAAAGCATCCATGCTACATAGTTTGAAACAATAAGAGGTCAGGGTGATGTTTGAATGATGGATATATGCATTCATCATAGTTTGTCAGATTTGTGGATGAAGTCTCATAGTATTATCCTCTTTGTTTTCGAATGAATTATGATAATCAAGGTGGTTATTGTTTGTTTTTTGATGCATTCTGGCTTTATCACATCCTAGCATTTCCATGTATTTTCGAACTCTGTTGTTGTATTTGTATCTATGAATTGTAGTCTGTTTCCTTAAAAGGGAACATAAACCTTTGCTTCCTATTAAATGGATTTGGGTTTTACATAGTTGTGCATATTTATAGCAGTTAAATGGAATTATTCAAGGGAGCAGAATCTGACATATATTGGTCTGATCCTTACTTTAAAGTTGCATGTAGACTCCAAAAGTTGTTCACATTTAGAGAAGTCCATTTAACCGATAATAAAAGAAATTTTGGATACAATATGGTGTTAATTTTATGATTGTTAGAGGAAACTATATGGCATTTAAGGTCACCTTCAAATAAAATTTCTTGAGGTAGAATCAAGTCTCCTATTGGCATCGTCACATGCCCTTAAATAGGTAAGTTCTTTCATATGGATGCAGAGAGCAACTCAGTGATAGGATGGGCATGTACTGTACACTGTCAAACTCACAAAATTAGCCTTATTTTCTACAGACTTAATATGGCAAAACTTTACTAAGTTATTGGCCTTCTTTAGATCCCTATATGTGATCTTGCATTGAGATATTATCAAGCCTAAGCTGATTAAATTGTAGCGGATACTCCATAAACAGAATTACTTTGGTAGTGTGTCTCTTTGCAAATATTATGCTCCCATGTAGATAAGTTTTTTAAGCCGTTTCGTTTTAAATTATCATGCTACAAGATTCTTTAATGGAATTAGCATATTGAAATTTACAAAGGCACTAACTATAAAAAAAAGGTTAAAACAATTTTAAGGTGAGGATGCTAGTTTGTCAGGTTTGCGTTAGTACTAAATCCTTCCTGTATTCTGCATGCTACAATGCGGTTGCACGATTATCACATGACCAAAGTGAAAATTCCATAATTGGCAATGTACTTTGTCTAATATGGTGTTAATTATTGGTGGACCTTAGGATGCATAGTATTATATATAGTTAAGAGTAAGTTATATGGAAGAGAACTTGGAATGGATCATGTGAAACCTAGTTTTGTCTTCACTATTTTTCCCAGTTCACCTGTTGACTGGTCTGAATGTCTAGGTTATCTGGTATGAATAGCAAATGATGAAACTATCTTTCACACAGACCCCCTCTCTTGCATCTATTATTTTCTTTCTTTGTAGTTTATACACTTTTGTTTACTTTGACCACCCAACCTCTCACCTTCTTCAGGCACCATCTTTCGCATAAATGCTGATCCAAACTGTTTCTTTTTCAACAACTTATTACTTTTTTAGATCAAAGAAGAAGGTGAAGATAAATCTGGATATTGGTGTAGAATAAATAGTTCTTGTTTTCAAATATTTTATTTTTCGGAATGGTACTATCTTATTACATACAGTTGATATTTTTCAGAATGGTTGTCAGATTAGATACAGAAAATGGTTGCAAAGAAATCTTGATAGGACTCGTTTTGTACACTTTTGTGGTCTAGACCCATCCTTAATCATGCTTATTGGCTTCATGAACAGTTGGAAGCTCCAGAACTGAAGCTCTCGGGGCCCAACAAATTAGGAAGGACTGAATACTTCAATCACTTGAGGAGTGCTAAATTCTGTTTGTCTCCACGTGGCGAATCTTCCTGGACGCTTCGTTTTTATGAATCTTTCTTTGTGGTCTCTCTTTATCTGGCCTTTCTTTCTGAAGTAATGTTTGGTTAGTTTTATGTATGATGTCCTTCTAATGCAGTGACTGTAAAACAGGAATGTGTCCCTGTCATCTTATCAGATCAAGTTGAACTACCTTTCCAAGATGTGATTGAATATAGTCAGATATCCATCAAGTGGCCCTCAATTCGGATTGGCCCTCAACTCCTTGAGTACCTAGAATCTATACCAGGTGAGTTTCCCACTTTCTTCTATAACATCCCATTCTGCTTTAGAAGCTTGCTATATGGTGATCGTGGAAATGCTCACCGTGCCAGATGAAGTGATCGAGGGAATGATAACTCGCGGAAGACAAATAAGGTGCTTGTGGGTTTATGCTCCAGAAATTGAACCGTGCTCTGCTACGTTAGGAATTTTGTGGGAACTTCAAAGAAAGGTGAGGCAATTCCACCAGTCTGCAGAAACATTTTGGCTTCACAATGGATCCATTGTTAACAGAGATTTGGTTGAGTTTGACAATTGGAGAACTCCCATCCCTTTGCCTTGAAAAAAAAGTCTGTACGATAAACCTCCTTGCGCTTTTACATGATGAGAGGATCTAGCACTAGGCCATGGGTTTATGCTCCAGAAACTGTGCGGTGCTTCCCATGTTGGGACTTTTTTTGGGAGCGACACAGAAAATACAGGTGGTACCACCGGTCTGCAGAAAAATTTTGGCCTTGCAAGATGGAACAGAAACCAGGCTGAGTTTGAGAACCGCAGATCAATGGAGACCCGTCTACGCAATCATATGCTTTGGTCAAGGCTAGAGATTGGTTCCGCTAACCTGAAATTCTTTCATTTCTCCTTGCATATATGTATACGTGCACGGTATTTTGAATCAAAGGTGTACTAACTGGGCTTTGAACTTTTGGTTAGTCATGTTCTTGTGAGGCTGGTGGAATGGTGTTGCTCGATCTTAGACAGGCTTGCTGTTTAAAGACCGAGACAGAAATTTCGAAACACTGATGTAATACTGTTATGTTGCTAATATTTTTTTTCTTCTTTTTGATACAATAGAACTTCTATTTATGTGAAGGAAAATGTTTTAACCCCTAGATGGAAAATTGTGCTTTCTGCCGATTGTACGTAGTTGTCCAAGTCTTTTCAGGTAATAATGTTTTAGACACTGAGATTTTTCTTTCAGGGCATCATAAATTTTCCTGTTGTGTGCATCTTCAAGGCTGATTCTAGAAGTGAAAGCTATGGTTGATTTTTCACTGGTTTATTAGCTCTTGCTTGGATAACTATCATCTGCAGTCAACAATTTAGTCGTACAAATAAGAGGAATAGAGATGCAAACGGGGCGTATAGTATGTAGGTATTACTGTATCTAATTATCTATATTTGCTTTCTTTTTATGGATGTAAATACGGATATGAATATTTTACTCAACAACCATGCTAGTTATACTAGTAACAGGCTCCAGTCCATGGCCGTCAGTACCATCCGAGCAAGATACCACGCCGTCTGTAAATTCAAGGATATCAACTAGAATTTAAAGAAGAATTTATTAGCTCTAAAATGAATATATATATATATATATATATATATATATATATATATATATATATATATAGTGAGTTGATCCCCTAAGAACGGTTCTTACGAATTCATGTGAGAACTTTCACGTGAGCCGTCAGATGTAATAGAGATCTAGTTTTATTTGATTTGATTTATCAGATCTGACGACCCACGTGAAAGTTCTCACAGAAATCCGTGAGAACCGTTCTTAGAGGATCAGCTCCCCATATATATATATATATATATATATATATATATATATATATATATATATAGATATATATATATATATATATATATATATATATATATATATATAGAAAATGTATATCAGCCTGCGGGCTGAGAGTACTCTCTCAGCCTGCGGGCTGAGAGTACTCTCTCAGCCTGCGGTGACGTGGCTCAATTTGTCACTTCACTGACTTGCGGCACGCTTTTAGGAAGAAGTTAAATTATCAAATACCCCTTATGAAAAACAACTCTTTCGGTAACCTTCCTTATTTTTTATTATTATTTTTCCCCCTTCTTTTTGCCGCTCTTTATAGGTTTTAGGTTATTCTATATAAATTACTTTCCCCCCTATTTCCTTACCTCTTTTTGAAAGATCTAGTTTCTCCTTTTCAGCCTGTGATAAACTTTTTTCTGAAAATATAAAATCTTTTCAGATCAATTTTTTCTCTAAAATATTTAATGTCGATGTCTGAGCAGTCTACTGGCGATCTAAATATGGAAGATATTGCATCTGGTTCTACTTTCTCTCAGAATATTGAAAATCTTGAAGGGTTGACATCTTTGCATGCCGATCAACAGGTTTTAATTGTTTCATTTTTTTAAAAACAATTTCTTAAATATTGAATTTTTCTCTTTAAGTCTATGAGGTACTGCGACCTATAACAAATGATTTAAAGTTTCAGAAATGCGACCGTTTTAATATTCGGTCGCAATCTTATTTGAAAATAATCTCCGGCTGTGAAATCTTTTTTTTTGGGTATGCGTCTTAGGTCGCAGTCTTTTGCAAGGAGTAATATAGCTTTCTTCACATACGGGTAACTGCGACTTAAGTCGCAGTCTTTGGTAAGGAGTAATATAGATTTCTTCACATACGGATAACTGCGACTTAGGACGCAGTCTTCAATAAAGGAGTATTATAGATTTCATGTCGTATGTGAAATCTTATTTTTATTTACTGCGACTTAGGTCTCAGTCTTTAGTAAGAAGTAATATAGATTTCTTCTCATACGGATAACTGCGACCTTGGTCGCAGTATTTGATAAGAAGTAATATAGTTTTCATCTCTTATGCGACCTTGGTCGCATTTATATAACTTATATTTTATAATACAGTGATATCTAAAAAATATTTATATTCATTTAATTCGTGTAATTGTTTTTTGTAGGATATGAATGCACATGGAGAAACGTCTGGAAGCTCAGATAAGTTTATAGGGAAACAGTTCCTGTCGGATATGGAAGCATATAATTTCTACAATTGTTTTGCAAGGAATAGAGGTTTTAGCGTGAGAAGAAAAGGTACAGATAAGTCACGGAAGCCTCCTTATGAGATTATTTGCAGAAAATTTTGCTGCAACAAGGAAGGTCTGAAGAAGTTGTGTGACAAAAGACAAGAGGGGCTTACAGTGCATCGTCGAGTTAACACTAGAGTAGCTTGTCCTGCTGAGATGCATATCCGTCTTCGTTTTTTTTTTTGGACAAAAGACATTGGGTTATCACAAAATTTGTTGATACTCATTCACATGAATTGTCAAGCCCGGATAAGGTACATCACCATTACTCTCATCAGAATCATCGTTCAAAAATTAGCAGAAGTATTATGAGCAATCTGGTTGATGTTGGAATGCGGCCTTCAAATATTTCCCGCGTTGTTAATGCAATGAGCCAGGGAGAAGGCTGTGAAGAAGTGAGCCCTCAACAGATTTCACTCGTCAACGTAGAAATAACTGCGGTCATGAGTTTATTGCTATTATCAAATATTTTCAAGAGAAAGCCGAGACCGATCCAGAATTCTTCTTTTCAAGTGAAGTCGATAACGCGGGCACACTTAGAAGCATTTTTTGGGCTGATAGAAGAGCTATTTCCTCGTATCTGAGGTTCTGTGATGTGATCGTTTTTGACACAACATATAGGACTAATCACTTGAGCTTGCCATTTGCTCCATTCACTGGAGTAAATCATCACCGGCAGTCATTTTGTTCGGCTGTGCATTGCTTGCTGATGATCAGAGGGATACTTTTGTTTGGTTATTCCAAAAATGGCTCAAGTGCATGCATGGAGTTGAACCGAAGCTGATTATTACTGATCAGGATGCGCAGATTGGTGACGCCATCAAGATAGTTTTCCCAACTTCTCGGCACCGTTACTGTTTCTGGCATGTGCGGAAACCTATTGCCGAGCAACAAATCCCAATGGCAAACAAGTATGGAGAAGACATGGTCTCCGATTTCCATGCTTGGTACACCTCCCGTGATATAAGCACTTGTGAGGAACGATGGCGTCTGATGAATGAAAAATATCAGTTAGAAGAAGAAGATGACAGTTGGTTGATGAAGATGTACAGGCTTCGTGGACATTGGGTTAATGCATATCTCAAAGATATTTTCTGTGCTGGAATGACAACCAATCAGAGGTCCGAGAGTATTAATTCTTTTTTGATGGTTTTGTTAAAGCAAACACGAAACTAGTAGAATTTGTTCACCAATATGATAAAGCTGTTGCTGCCCGTCGTACATCTGAATCTCTTCAAGATTTTCGGGGTTTGAATTCTGTGCCCAATTGTACATCGAATCCATATGAGATACAGGTTTCGAAGTTGTATACACCGAAGATTTTTCAGTTGTCCAAAAGGAATGGGCAGTTGTAATGACACTGTTTTCAGAAGAGGTGGAACATGACAAACCAGGATCAACATATTTGGTTGGTAATTTTTCAGAATCAAAAGACAGTTGGGAAAAGGTCAGTCATGATAAGTGTGAGGAACTTCATGTTTCTTGTAGTTGCTCGTTATTTGAAACAGAGGGTATCCTATGTAGACATATTCTGTGTATTTTGTGGCGCAATCACGTTACACATATACCAGAATCATATATACTTCAGAGATGGAGGTTGGATGCTCGTTACAAAAATATTGCAATTGAAAATGGCATGAAACCTTTTCCCAGTCAGGACACTCCACGGATGGCTAGATTGTGGACAATTCGTTCAAAATTTAATGCAATTCTTGAGATGGTCGCTGATTCTGATGAAAATCTTTCAAAGTTGGAGGCAGTTTTGGAAAGTTTTGCCCAAGATACCACTAGAGAATACAGAGTCATGTCAGGAAATGATCATTCATCACAGCCTAAAACTGCGGTTGGTTCCAGTGGATCCGTTGTCGTATTGCGAGATGGTGAAGAATTGAATATACGTGATCCAATTGGTCCTGTACCAACCAAGGGGAGGCCTAGAGCTGCATCCAGGCTTATGTCTGATTTTGAAGATTCTATATATCAGAAGGAAGTTAAGCATTGAAGATGTGGTAACTGCCAAGAGCTGGGCCATTACAAGACTGGTTGTCCGTTACTGGTATTACATTAAACCTGTTAATCATTATTTTTTATACCGATTAATCTTTAAAATTCTTACTATTTATTTTTTTATTGGCAGAAGAAGTAGGTTTGGGTTGCCTCCATCTCGAAGGAATAAAGACTTCAATTTTTTATGAAGTGCGATCATGGTCACACAGTGTATAGAGATTAAGTCGCAGTCCGCCACTGGCGTGTCATTATAATCTGATTTATTATCATTCTTTGATTTCTACTGTATTATTTTTGTATGTAATTTTTCTTTAAAGTTTTACTGCTACAAAATTCTACTTTATAGTTTAATTTTTTTGTATATAATGTAGTCAGAGACTTTGGTCGCAGCGTACATTTAAACTGCTACGTTAGTCAGAGACTTTGGTCGCAGTGTACATGGTTAATTGCGACCAAGGTCGCAGTGTTGTTATTGATAAAGATGGCCAGCAATTGCAATCTAGGGTCGCATTACATGGACAGTACGTTAGGTAGGTGTTTCCTTTATATTAACATGCATGGCGACCAAAGGTCGCAGTACGTTAGGTAGGTGTTTCCTTTATATTAACATGCATGGCGACCAAAGGTCGCAGTGTTGTTTTTGATTAAGACTCCCGCCAGCAACTGCGACCAAGGTCGCAGTTTTGTTGTTTTATTAAGACTGCTGCCAGCAACTACGACCAAAGTCGCAACCTTCATTTTAAAATTTACTTTTCGGGTGAAATAATTTAATTATTAACTGCGACCTTGGTCGCAGTATATTCGTTTAGCGTAAAATAGTTAAAATGAAGATTTGTAACAATTGTACAGCATTTTCTACCTAATCCCTTGGACCACGTGAATATCTCCCAAATTTATTTTCTATCTTTCCCAAAAAATTGTATACTTCCTAGGTGACTATTCAGTTATCCAAAACAGTTTAAAAGATAATACACTATAACTTTAAATTACTTTGAACTGCAAAACAGTTCATTATTGCGACCATAGTCGCATTGGAACTGATAAATGATTAAGTAACTGCGACCATTAACGCTATCTCGATTAAAGTATTGCCGTATAAGGAAATGCTGTATCTCAAATAGGTCATTACTGAGACTTTGGTCACAATATAATTACTGAACGCATGTTTCTTTCTAACATCAGTACGCAATAGTAAATTCCAAGTTGTAACAAATGTAGAATGGAAATAATCAATGGAACTTATAATAAATAAATGTATAGAAATGTTTATAAATTCAATCAATACAACAAAAAAATTATGCAATGAATTGCAATTGCAATTATTTTTACATTTATAAAATAAAAAATTGTGCTATATCAATAAATTGTCAACTGTTAGTCATTAAATACTGTCCTTCGTATAATTTCTGTTTCTTCATCCCAACTCTTCTCTCTATCTGTAAGTATCGTGTATGCAAGCTCACTTCTTAGTCTCTGTACATCAGCATCCGTAACGTCATCAACAGCTGATGGACTACCAGACGCTATGCTTTCCATGTACTTGCATACATATACAGCGCAATCAACATTAAAAATTTCACAGAGTAATCATTAAATGAAATTAGATTTTATTACTGAAAAAAGGTAGAAATATGAAAGGTAAGGAGATGTCAAAAATTTATATACCTGTTTGCTTGTTGGGGGCATCTTGTGTATTTTATATTTATTTTTCTCATTAATTTATTGAAATCAATCTGAAAAATCTGTATTAATCTTTTGTTCTGCAATGTCAATAGAAACAAAAATTAGTATTAATAAAATTAAATGTCAGTTTCCAGTAATCGAAATATTAAATTTCAACTCACCATTGTTCTTGCATCTTTTTGGTAAAGCTGTAATATACTACTTTTTTTGTCAGCTGGAATCAAAGAGTTGTAAAAAATCCACTCTTGTGTATCGGCATCAAATACCAACAAGGTCCAGTGAAATCCGGGTTCAGTGGCACTATGTTTGTGATTGATCGGGAAGAACATGTACTGCATATCAGCTGTCCAGTTTTTCAACAGCTTCTGCTTGATGAAATGATCTTCCAAATCTTCACTTTTATTTACAACACCGTGTTACGGACAAGAAAAAAAATAAATAAATTACAAAATGAATTTAAAATATAAGAAAAATTAATTAAAATAAGAAGTCATTAAGTCAAGACAAGACACTGCGATCAAGGTCGCAGCGTTTCTTATTAACATATTTTTAACTGCGACCTTAGTCGCAGTACATGAGTTAGTCGCAATACATCTTAATTATAAACTGCGACCTTAGTCGCATTACATGAGATAGTACGACCATAGTCGCAGTACATGCCTACACAGAGAGAACATGAGTTAGTCACAATACATTTTAATTATAAACTGCGACCTAAGTCGCAGCACATGCCTACACAGATAGAGAACATGAGTTAAGTCGCAATACATTTAAATTATAAACTGCGCGACTTTAGTCGCAGTACATTTTAATTATAAACTGCGACCTTAGTCGCAGTACATGCCTACACAGAGATAGAGAATATAAGTACTCTGTTCCACAATTTATATTACAGTAAATCGTAAAGGAGAAAGTAGATTTTTACCCAAGATTCGCTGCGGAAGAATATGCTTTTTAATCATTTTCCTTCTCTAGATGCTGCATGTAGAAATGAATTATATTGCATCTAAGTCTCTACTGAATATCAGGTCCTCAATGTCATTCCTTGTAATAATGATTCCGTTGTCGGTATCCTGATACGCAGTAGAACTGCAAGATATTCAAAACAAAGTTAGTAATTTAATTATTTTTATATAAAGGTATAACAGATTTTTTTGATATGAATTAACTTACTCAGAGAAGGACTTGTCGAAGAAATTTTTTATAAGAGCTTGTTGATGGGGCTGCAGAATTCTGTATGCTCTGGTTTCGGTCAATTCTCTCGATTTTGGCTCAGTAGAGGAAATCTCTTTGTCGTCGAAACCAGCGGCAGAACTCACAGCCGCAGGCTGTGGAAGAGGATGTTCATTTTTTTCTTCTTCTGTTTTGGATAAACGAAGTCGGAGTCATCGCGATCTCTTCAGCGCGCTTGCGTTCTTTGACTCCCCTTTCTATCGTTCCTTTAGAGTATTCCAAAACAGCTTCTTTTGAGGATTACTTCTGAGGCGGAGTATATTCTTGAATTTCTTCTTCAGAATATCTATCTCTTTGAATTTCTTGAATCATTTGAGTTATATTCAGAGAAAAACTTGGCATATCTTCTCCAAGAATATTTAAATAGATTCAGAACCCATGATTTTATCCTCTTTCAGTTTTTTTCTTCTCTCCTCTTCAGCCTGCTTCTCCATCTGTTCCTTCATTCTTTTGTGCTCCTTTTCCTCTTCACCCTTCTTCTAATTTCCTCTTCCGTCACTTTTCTCTTTTTCTCCCTCTTCTTCTTTAACTCCTCCAACACCTTCCCTCCTCTTTTCATTCTCTTCCTCTTCCCTCCTCCTCCTCTCCTGCCCTCCTCTTCCCTCCTCCTCTCATCCTTTTCCTGCTTCTCCTTTTCCCTCCTCTTCTTCTCCTTCTCCTCTTCTTCCCTCATTCTCCTTTCATTCTCCTCCTCTTCCCTTCTTCTATTCTCCTTCTCCTTCTCCTTCACTTCTCTCCTCCTCTTCTCCTTTTCCTTCTCTTCTTCTCTCTTCTTCTCCTTCTCCTTCTTCGCAACAGCGGCTGCTCTCAGCAGCTCTTCTACTTCCTCTTCTTTAACTTTTAATTTCCTCTACTGCCTTTTTTGTTTTTTCTTCTCTCTTTTTCTCTCCTTTTTATTTTAATTCAGCCTTGAGTCTGTTCTCAGTCTCCATATTTTCAATTTTTTTTTCAAGCTGAGAAACATATTCTCTCAAGTACTGATTTTGAGACCTCAATTATTTTATTTCTTCTGCTTGAACATCCGGTGGAGGTGGCAAATAACCTTCAAAAATGGTTCTTGCTCACTCGTTTCAGCCGGTTCTGGCTCCTTTTCCGCCGGGATGTAAGCTTCATTATATGTATGGCCTCCTTCATCTCCTTCTTCTTCTTCTCCTTCTTCATCTTCATCTTCATCTTCTGCTTCTTCTTCTTCCTCCTCCTCTTCCCCTTCAACAGGAAGGCCAATCATATTTTTTCAGCAATAGAGATGTTGACCATTCGATTCAAAATCTGAAAATAAACAGAAAAGGTAAGTTAAAAATAAAACAATGAAATAATGATATTGCGACCATGGTCGCAGTTTATTTATGAAGTATTTTTGAAAAGAATGCGACCATGGTCGCAGTATGTTTGTCATGCCCAAATTATCTGCCAAGCCATGCAGCTCAACACTGCGACCATGGTCGCATTCCATGTAAAAGGTATTTTCAGGAGAATGCGACCATGGTCGCACATTGTTTGTCAGACACACAATGAACTATGAAAGGTGCAGCTCAATACTGCGACTATGGGCTCATTTTATTTGTACTGAACATAAAAAGAAGTCAACTTACAATATTGCTGTCAATCTCACTTAGATCAACTTCAAGTAGAGATCTACTAATATTTTGGAGGTCCCATCTTAAAACGCGTGGGGTTATGTCCTCCAAACCAGACCTCAGCTCAAAAATAGGAGCCCTCTCACATAGCCATACTGCAAAAAAGGAAAATTAAATTAGTTTACACAGATATTCACATTTTTTTGGGGTAAATTTCATACAATGTTAGCCAAATTTGAGATTTGTACTTACAATTATTTGCACGGAGCATCCTTGCAGCTCGTACGTGGTTTTCCTGAAGATATCCATTGACTCAATCAGGAATTGCCAAAACAGCTTTTGTCCAGCATATTGTCCTCATCAGCTGCATATTGGCAATCTGTTCCACAATATACCACGGCACCGTGCATTTACTGTCAGAGAAGAAAAGAGTGGCCGACATGTATAGGATGATTAATGTGGTAAAGTCTTGAGCTGCAGGTCTTTGCATGTCTCTTATAATTTCATGTAAAGTCATTTGCTGCTCAAGCTGTTCATCCTTTGTCACATCTACTTCACTCCTCCTCCTCTTCTTGACCAAAAGATCATCCAAAGCATCTTCAATGGATACTTTAGTGATCTTCTTTATATTGGGGAAATAATGTTTTATCACCCCTCTATCTTTCATCGTACATGTTTTATTCATCACAAAATCTGCCCCAATGATAAGTAGACCAAATGTGATGGCAACATTCTCAACTGTTAAGTCAATCTGTTTGCCTCAATTCTAAATGTCCTTATATTCCTATCATACTGGTCTAAAATACGCAGTACAACAACGTTTGATTTTAGACCCTTTTCAGCTCTAAATTCTTCATTGTAGAACGCCATGAAGATTGGGCCAAATGGAGTATTGTTCATCTCCTCTACGAAATCTGCCTGAATGTACTTTTTAAATTTCTTCATGAACTCGCACATAGGTTTCAGGCTTGATCTCAGAGGACGACCTTTATCTGTTGTTTACCTACATAGTAAGAAAAATTAAACAGTTTAGACCAATGATCATTTAAAAATTATAAGGGGGTAAAAGGCATAATTGTTTTTAATAAACTGCGACTTCGGTCGCAGTCATACAATGCAAACACAAACAACTTGCACCGGACGACACTGCGACCAGTGTCGCATAAGACTACAGTGCAATCATACACTGCGACAATGTTTTTAAAAAGCATATTTTTTTTATAAACTGCGACCACGGTCGCAGTCATACATTGCAAACATAAACTTGTACCAGGGACGACACTGCGACCAAGGTCGCATAAGACTATAGTGCAATCAGAAACAACTGCGACCCGGTTCGACACTGTGACCAAGGTCGCAAAAGACTATTGTGCAATCAAAAACAGCTGCGACCCAAGTATGATAAAACAAATGACGTTAAATACACTGCGACCTTGGCGCAAGAGACGACAACTCATATCTAAACAATTGCGACCCCATGTCGTCAGTATGTAAGAAAAAAAAGTAAGTTTCATATACTGCGACCAACGTCGCATTCGGTTACAAGGAAAGGTCCAAAAAAAAATCCAAAGTCGCAAAAATCTGAAACTATTATTTTTTCAACTGCGACCGAGGTCGCATGCAGTGTATGCACATCACTTTTTCGAAAATACTGCGACATAGTAAAAATAGAAGGAATAAAAAAAATTTGAAAAAAATAGGACCTTTATCGTTGTGTTACAAAATTTATAAATTTAAAAATTTATTCGTCATCTAAAGTTTCAAAATCTCTTTCTCAATTGCGACCATGGTTCCAAGATTTAAAAAAAATAAAAAAATTGCGACCTCGAAAATAAATCTGGAAAAAATTTAAAACTATTAAAATACACAAACGCTAAAATTTTTAAAAATATCATTTTTTTTAGTACCTTTTTCGACGGATGATTTCTTAGGCGCCATCGGTTGCAAATATATTTTTAAAAAACGGATCAAATTTGTGAAAGAAAATAACTAATTGGATCAGAATCGCCGGTTGAAATTTTAGAGCTGTAAATTTTTTTTTAAAGCCAACTTTTTTACATAGGTAGAAAGTTGTGAGGGAGGGTATTTTCGGAAAATACAAAGTTGACGTGACTGACAGTAAATTAGGCGGGATTTTTCAGGATTTTGTCCGCCAAAATTATGACAGATATGGGGCGGTGATGTTGCCACGTCCGCCGGCTGAGAGAACTCTCTCAGCCTGCCGGCTGAGGTACAGTAACCCCATATATATATATATAATATATATATATATATATATATATATATATATATATATATATATATATATGGGTTCTGTACCTCAGCCGACGGCTGAGAGAGTTTCGCAGCCGGCGGTGACGTGGCTGAATATATGCCACATATCGGCCGCAGAGTGTAGGCGTCAAAAAAATCAAAAAAATCCCGCCTAAACAATCGTGAAACAAATTGACAAAATACCCCTTTTTTACTTCTAAACTAGCATAAGCTCATCCATAAACAAAATTTACCTACAGAATTTTCAGCTGAATATATCAACAGTTATAAAATTCTTAATTCTACTACAGACGAAACATGATATCGTTCAGCACTCCGACGACAGACGCTGTCTTTTTTCACATGCCTTATGTAACAGAATTCTTACCTTTTACAAAGTCTGCGATCGTATTCGCAGTCATAGTATAATAAAATTTTGGAACATTGCGACCATCGTCGCAGAGTTAATACAATATAACTTTCAATTTTATATGACGACTGCGGCACTAGTCGCAGTCATAGTATAACAAAAACTTTTTTATATCACGTCTGCGACCCTAGTCGCATTCCTTTTTTATATCACGTCTGCGACCCTAGTCGCATTCCTTATTCCCATAAAAATAACAGGCGAAACATGCTATCGTTCAGCACTGCGACCTCGTTCAGAACAGCGACCAAAGTCGCAATCTTTTTTCAGCACTGCGACCAAAGTCGCAATCTTTTTTCGCATGCCTTATGTAACAGATTTTTTATAAGTTTACAAAGTAGATTAGCACTGCGACCCTGAGATCAGTTCGCGTATATCACATCTTATAAAAAACTATATTAATTACACTGAATTAAATGAAGTAATTAATATTCTATCTACCGTGATACAACAACAGTCTCGAAAAAAGAGATGCACTAATATTAATCTCGATAAAGGAAAGATGAGCACCATACGTAATCTAAAGATATAGGGAAAAACATTCTATAAAAAGTTAATTTGTACTTCACATAGTAAATCTCTGGAAAAAAAGGAACTCTTCGAATTCTCCCGCCATAACTCTTCAATTAAATATTTAATTTTTTTACCACTTCTTCCATACTCAAACCGTCACCTATAACATTATTATTACTATTCATATTCTTTCACATTCTTTACCTTTATATAGTGCTTGTAACTAATATATTATCTCATATCTAAAAACTATTTTTTGCTCTTCCTTTTCAATTTGATTTTAAAAACTTCCAGAAAACAATTCATTCTTGAATCATGTCTTCCCCATCTTCTTCCTCTGAACACTCAGATTTCAACTTCAATCATTCCCCCACCGGTCCTCTTTCTTTAGGGTATTCTAGTGAATCTGATACCAGTCTGAACTTCACTCCTTTTGACTATCTCACTACATCAAATAATATTTTAACTGATCATCCTCTTCATGAGGATGATGAAGTTTTCATGTGGGTTAGTGAGGAGGAATTATTCCTCTGCCACTTGACAGAGACATGCTTGATGAAAGCATGTCCTCTGATGCTGGAGGCTCACTTTCTCGACATGGATCAGAGGAAGAGCTTGATAGAGACGATCCATTCTGGGAGTTTATCAATGAACAAAAAACCCTCAAAAACAGGAAGATGATGAGGAAATAAGTGATGAACAGGAAGACGAGGAGAATGAAGACGACGAATCTGCTTATGATGGTGATGACGATGAGAATTAGGATTTCCTGATTTTCTGATATTCAACGTTATTTTGTCTTCTGTTGACAGCTTTTAGTGCTCTTTTTTTGTAAGGTCTCTTTCTGACCATATTATGTTATAAATAAAATTTACTTCTATTGTAAAATAATCTTTCATATTTTTAAAATACATATAAAGTATGTCGTATAGTTATTATTTCTGCATCTTATCTGCGATAATGGTCGCAGTACTCATATAATAATTACATATGAAACTGCGACCACGGTCGTTGTACAGTCATAAACAGTTTGATCGTTTTGCATTCAATAAAGTTATAAACAACTCTGCCATGGTCACAGTCCAAAATTAAACTATATAAATAGATAATACTGCGAACATGATCGCAATCCTCTCAAATCAGTATATTTCACTGTATATTTCACTGTATATCACAAATTAGAAAACTGCGACTGCTGTTCTTAAACACTGCGACCATAGTCGCAGTCCTACTTCGCATGCAATAAGTAAAAAAATTCGTAGTTTATAAGCGGCTGAGACAACAGTTACAGTGAAGAGCAAACATATAAAACCATATATAAACTGCGATTATAGTATCAGTCCTTAGTCACCGTTATTACATTTACTTAGTAAAAAAAATCATCCAAAAAAAATGCTGTCGTTGAGTACTGCGACCATAGTCGCAGTCCTTGATTGCATGCTATATGTAAAAAACAATTTATAGTTCATAGGCGGCTCAGACAACAGTCACATTGAAGAACAAATATAAAAATAATACGTAAACTGCGATTATACTATCAGTTATTAGTCACCGTTATTACATTTAACCAAACAAAAAAAAACGTCCACGACTTGCTCTCATTAAGCACTGCGATCATAGTCGCAGTCCTTGTCCGAATTCATATGTAAAAAAAAAATAATTTATACATTACATGCGAAAAAAAAGTAAACTGCGACTATATTAAAAATCAGTAAATTTCAAATCAGATAACAAAAAAATTAATAAAGAAGCATTCAAATTAGTTTCGTGATTTGATAAAAATTGGTGGCAGTTTAAAAAAAAAAATAATTTATACATTACATGCGAAAAAAAGTAAACTGTGACTATATTAAAAATCAGTAAATTTCAAATCAGATAACAAAAAAATTAATAAAGAAGCATTCAAATTAGTTTCGTGATTTGATAAAAATTGGTGACAGTTTGGCCGCAGTTATAAAAGATAATTGTGACAATATTGATTAATGTCAGAAATATAAAAAAATA